>JAQFXU010002178.1:0-22389 GCA_034693705.1 Spatulosminthurus flaviceps
TTTGTAAATAAACTATTTTAATTTTAAATTGAAGTTTGCTAGCACTATAAACTAGCTGGTCCTTCGAAAACCTGAAAACCCCAGTTAATACCAAATTGCCTCAGCAACAATGGTTAATAAAAGCTGTAATTTTCATAGGTTAATTTTTTTGAAATACAAATACGAGAGATTAGGCGTTTGTGTTTCCAAAGATTGCTGGTGTGCATTTTCCTGTTGAATGCATTTGCTGAAGGCCTTCCTATCATTCGAAAAAAATATGCTGTGGATCCTATTATTCGACCAAATTCAGCAGCTATCTTCAAAAATGCAAGTATATCAATGATGGAAGCAATGCCATAGTCAAAGTTTTTAATGATGCGATTTTAATAACGTCTGGTATTATGTCCAATCTAGATCGACGAAGTTGTAGCTTATGAGACGACTGCCAAATTGGTTTTCAGTGTTATCACAGTGGAACTTCCAAAGTATCAAATATTCCAGGCTAATCCGAATAGTTTGCCCACGTTTCATTTGATGGAAAATGCTACAATCGAATTAAAACAGGACGATCGCTCAAAAAACGGTCCAAACGACAGTTACTTCTGGGAGCCGCGATCTTGGGTGGATATCTTCCTAATTCAGTCGTCACAAAAATACCTAAAATATTTACAGGCTCAGACGAAGAAGCATCAGTATCCATTAGAAGGGTACATAAATTATTTTCGTAGATATTGACTGATTGTTTTGTTACTGACAATTCGATTTATGTTCGTCTTAACATACCTGTTAAAAAAGCGATTGGTCAATTTCTCAGTTGACACCAATCCCATTTTCTTTCGCATCAAAGACCTGCTCACTGTCTTCCCAAGCTACTGAAATCGTTGCTCACAACCGAGATAATATTAGGGTGATCGACACGTTTATGCTCCCCTTCTGTGACTACGCTCACGACCATCTATGCATGGTCCCTGAATTCTCAAGGCCCTCAGGCCAGACTAGCACGTGCGTAGAAAGCTTGCTCAATGGGAAGAGTATTTATATCAGCTCCTTGTGCAAACTTGATTGTACAAGGAGATGTACTGAGATTTCCATAGTTCAAGTAGAAAAGTCCAAAACAATTGGAACAAATGTTCCTGAAATTTCGGCTGAATGTCCCACACAATATCATGACTTCAAGGTGAAGCCTATTGGCTCAGTTGAAACAAACATCAAGTGCAAATGTACTTATGTAGAGGGACCTTATAAATATGATGGCTCACTTGTTTGTTTGGATGAAGAATTTGTTCAACATGATACTGTTCAGCTTGTGCCAAATTTTTTGCGAATTAATTACACTGCTGATGGATTAAACATAAATAAGGTAGAATTGCCCTCCTCAATTTCATTACAAAACTTAGGAAGCTACCAAGTAGATGCTGACAGTTGTAGAATTGATGGTTTCCATTACCGCGATTGGTGGCTAATTGGTCTGACAGTTTTTGGAGTTGTTTTGGTTTCAGCCTTGGTATATTCTTTCATTCGCGCGTCCAACTATTTTAAAACTCTGAAATAGTGAGTGGCTCAAATAAATAATGGTCGTAGCAAGAACAATCCTCAAGTTTGTACATAAAAAGTTAGCAACTGCCTCAAATGTCTTACGAGCATAAATGTGAAATCTTGTGCAATGTATTTACTACATATTCCACTGTAACATTCAATTAATTGTGTAGTTCAACTATTATTGTAAATATTACTACTGAAAGGAGTGGAATGTGCGAATAAAAATGAAACATGGAAAAATATATTTGCTAATCTACTTCGATGTATCACGCAAAAATGAATAATCCATTATTGGGGGGTTCGCATTAATATTGTTTGACTGTAATAATTTACTTATGACGTCTCATTCAAGGGCTACTAAGTTGAATTTACTTTCTTGATGTCGAGTGTTGCTAACCTAACATACCTAACCCTAACATATTTACATGAATATTAAAAATATTGTAAATAAACACAAAGTTGACCATCCGTATATATGACCACATTTTCTGGGCAGGAGGTGCCTGTACCCAAAACCCAGCCAAAGGGTCGTTGGGCTTGGGTCAGAGAATGCGCTGAAAAATTTTCTACTTTTATTCCACAGATGGCGGCTGTAAAACTATTCCGGACTTTATCCGCCTCATTAACTTTTATCTCCCACACCTCACCCAGAGGGGTGGGAATAACACTCTGAAATTTGGTGTGAGTTATGGCTGGTGTAGTAAAAACATGTTGCAAAAATTTTAGCGCATGCGCCAAATTTAAAAAAAATCAAGTTTCTGATTTCAGAAAGAGTGAAGTACACTCGAAACAGTACAGAAATGTTTACATAAATGTTTGTACAGAAATGTCTCTACACATTTCCATACAAACTAAGAATATGTTCACTGGAAGTGGACGCAATAACTGTAAATGCATGAAGGATAAACCATGCTACCACAACGCTATAGCTAGACTTATATTGTAGAGAAGCTATAAGTCTGTAAAGAATTAATACGATGTTTTTTGTTTGGTTGAGTAAACAAATTAAAGATTCTGTTGTACAATAAATTATATCTACAATATCTACTTATATGCTTGAAAAATGTAAGGTTTTTCCTCCTGTTTAGTTTGCTTTAGCTTTTGGCCTCCGCTGTGCATCAGAATGAAATTCAATATTGCTGCTCAGGAAAAAAGGTCGAAAATAATTTTTGTATTTTGTAAAAATCCGTCTGAACGGCACCATAGCTGAAGAATCATGAATGTTACGTACATTCTGTTACTGTTATCATTCGTTTTCTTTTTACTACATATTACTAAAGTTTTAATCAGCTGTGGTTGGTATTTGCGAGGACTGCTTAGATCGCTTTGTTAATGTATGAAGTGCGATCATGTTGTAGATTGTAGATTATTCACTATACACTATACACAGCCACAACCTGGTCGTTAAATTCAAGGGAACTTTCTTCCGAATGGGCTGTGATATATTACCAGTTTACCTCATTAATACTGTATTGATTGCTGATTTAATACTTTAAAATGATGCATCAAATGTTTCCTTGAGAAAGTAATCCATCAGAATTCAACTAATGGTTAAGCTGCTATCGTACAAAAATTGAAAATTGTATTGTAATCGGTATAAATATTGTATTTTTTTGTTACCAGTTAATTACTCAGGAGTCACGACACCACACGATCACCCGAACCAATATCAGTAAAAAGGATATTAGCCGAGCTATCAGCCTAAGGAATTTTCACACAAATTTTGAACGAAATCGGTCAAATATTTTTTAACTAATTAAATCGTGGTGAGGGACGCTACATACAGATGCACGGACAAGGATACATTAATATGGGCTGAACCCACTATTAATTATTACTACTATACTACTATTACTTAACATATTTTGCTCTGCCAATAAATTATGACTTGAATGAATGGCATAGTCACTTTCTGTTTATTATGGTAGATGTATATTTATAAACTACAAAGGTATTGTGGCCAGAATCATAACATTATTATGCAGTCGGAACATGAATGAATCTACTTACAATAGAATATACATGTCATAATTATTACGGCAAGTAATTAAGACAGCAAGGAAAACATCTATGGGTTAAAATATGGGCTTGAAAAACCAAGAGCACAACACAAGTGCGTAAGTAAAGTACACAATATATTATTTACACACTAAAATATTTCTTGCATCATCAATCATCATTTCGTCTAACGGTATACCAGTGACAATAATGTTTTTGTATATATTTATGACAGAAAATAAAACATCGAAAAAGGGAGAAATAACCGTTCAGTCGTTATTTCACACTCGTACCTATATGTGCCTCCAACAACGTAAAGTAAAACGACACATATTTTAAGTTTTCAGAGACAACAATAATTATGCTTGATTTTCTAAAAATTGAATTTGAATCGTAGTACATCAATGGTACTTATATACCAATCATAATAATTATTAATATTGTGTGATTTTAAATATTTCTTAGTTTTTTACTCCTTAATATCGCTATTCTCCACCTGATCAGTATGACATACTTCTGAAGAGTCCTTAATTCCATTATCCGGGGGAGAGGTTGCAGGGGTTCGAAGATCTGTTTGTTTCAGGTCGGTTATTGTTGTGGTTGTTGGTGTTGGTTTGCAGTCAGAAGGGATTTCCTTATTTATAATAACCACAACGTCGTCCTCGCTGCTTCCACTATTCGATCCTTGAGAATCTGAATTCTCATTTCTTGCAAGGTTCTTAAGGTCAACGCCGTCAATTACTCCAGGAGGAGACTGTCGGTCAACACAACTTACTTGGACTTCAGCAATACCCTGGGTTATACTTTGTACCGACGGCACTTTTTCTGTCGGTGACATTTGATCCATTTGAGATGCCCAACTTTCATTTTGTCTCGTCGTTTCATGTTGTATGATTAATTCGCTACTGAAAATGACAAAAATACCCTCCGTCAAAAAGGATTTTTAACGTAATAATTAACCTACATTATCCAGATATACTCACGGTGTCATGCCTTCCGGAGGAGTTTTTAAGTTATTATACTGTGAACCAAGACTATCATCCACAACAGCAGTTGAAGCTTCGGATACAATACTATCTCGCTCGATATTTTCGTATTCATCGTACTGGACAATATCACCACTTGAATCTTCAACTCCTCGACCTCCTCCTGGTAGTTGCTGAGCATCCCTATTTTTTAATTTTTCTGGAGGTTCTACCAATTGAAGTACAGTTTTAGGACGTTTTTGAACCGTCATTATTGGTGGTCTTTGGATTTGGTTATGCGTGTTGTAATAAGTTACACCAGCATGGTACACCTCCGGTGGGGGTGCTGGAGTCTATCAAATAATCCCAGAGTAAGAAAATTACTAAATTAGTACAATATTAAAATATTTAAACACAATCTCCCCTTACATAATTGAAGTCAACACGTTTACTCATAATAGTGACTCTCCTTTATAAGGAACGCTGGTATAAAACTAAAAACTCAATTGATTTAATTTTAGTTTTTACGTGCACCATCACGAATCGAACACAATGTGACAATTTGGTTTTCACGAAAGAGCGTCCATTGAAAACAGAAACACGTTTATAATTTTGCCCTTTATAAAGATTATGATGGAAAAATCAGCAATTTGTTTTCAAATACGCCGTTTAATAACATAAAAAGATCATTATTGCAACAATACGCATTGGCAATTAGGGTGCTCTACAGTTGGTTCAAAGTTTGGTTGAAGTCGGTCCTTGGATTTACGGTTCAACAAGGAGTGTCACACTATACGTTCCGTGGAGTCCTTTAAAAGGGGAATATTTTAATAATTTTTTTCCGACCTAACATTTAAAGCTGCAACAATGTTGTTGCAATCTACAGTGCAGTGGCAATTATTCCGTTTTGCATCATTTTAATAGACAAGTGAAGGTGCCCATGGGAATAATATACTTATTAGGGTTTATGAAGACGAAAAATTTGATTTGTCTTGTTTCACGTCAAATGGATTTTAAAGAAAACAAAATACTACTTTTACTTTGTTGTTACTACAACAAATTGTGCAAAAAATATACTTTATCATTATGATCAAAAAAATCGATATATGCTAGCTTTTCCCAACATTTCGACTTTTTCCCAAATTACAAATCAAACCAAAAGGTCAAACCCAGCGTACACGGAACCCGGGTAAGTTGCCAAATCCACGCAAACATAGGACCTAAAAACCCCGGTGGATCTAAAAACCTGGGCAGATCTAAAAACCCCGGCGGGTAGGTTAGGGTGCGTTCTTTTAGTTCCATCTGGGTTTTTAGGTACGCCGGGGTTCCTCATGTTTGAGGGGATTTGGCAACTTAACAGGGTTGTGGGGTTGACGTTTTGACCGGGGAAATTGCCAACACCCGAGGATGATGGCGGTCGTAGTGTGCGCAATGGGTACAAATTCTGAGGAACCCGTTCCCAACCCTACAGAAACCCGACTAAAATTATTTAACGCAGCACCCGTTCCCAGTTTGAACCCGAAATTTTCGGGCTTATGTTGCCGTACCCGAGTCCCGTTTTTTCATAACTTATCAAGACCCGTTCCCAACGGGTTCCCATTTATGGGATCGACAAGCCGTACCCGGTACCCGATCCCGCTCGAACCCGGATTTTAATAATTAAATTTTAAAGTTTTGGAAGCATCTTCTAGGCTTATCTTAGTTAAAAAATACATTAATTTTTATTCTTTTATTATTTCCAGCCGAAAAATTCTTTATTAAGGTCTTAAAAACGGCTTTAAAAAGTCGGGTATACTTTAACCGGGTCTTATCCTTAGAACCCGATCCCGGTGGGTTTCTTGGTCGGGACCAGCATTAGCAAACCCGTTCCCAAATGTTCCTATTCCCGGGTTTTTGGCTCCCATTTTCATGGAACCCGATCCCGTTCACACATGACCGGGTCTCAAAAATGCATGTACCCGAACCCGTACCCGTTCCCAAAACCCGGGTTCCACCCGAACCCGTTGCGCATACTAGGCGGTCGACATGTTTGCACATTACGTGTTATAAAGCTAAGAAATGATCGTCCTGATTCAATTGGATATACTTTACTGAAGGTTGCAAAGAATGGTAAAAAAATGAAGTCGTTACATTTTTTTGCGTAAAAACAAACAAACTGCACTGAGATTTTTTTGCTTGAAAATAAATTGTACTGAGAACTTTGTCATCTGCATCTGAGAATGCCCTCGCTTATAATGCTGAAAAGTGTTTAATACAAAATAGTCATATGAAGTAGTTGTAGTATTTTGTTTTCTTCAAAAGTCATTTGAACGTGAAACAACGGGACAGAGGGACAACGTGACATAGTAAATACCGACATTATTATTATTATGATACTACATACAGAGAAGTAAATGCAGGCTTTGAGAGTTTCCATAACCTACATAACCTCATAATAACCACGTGTACTGTGTTTAGGTATAACAGTACCTACATCTAGCAATGGGGTTATATTGCTTCAGTAGACGGACCCACAGGTGCGCACCTTTGCGTGGGAGTAAAAATAAAAACAATAATTTTCTATTTTCAACCATTGCGAACAACAACAAAAAGATGAGCATGTCATAACTGAGGGAGTGCTTAGCCACGAATGTAGCTTGTTGATACATCACCCGATTTTTTGGCAATGAAACATTTTAAAATTGCAAGGACCAAAGACCTATGCCTTGCACAAACATAATACTGTGGTGTTTCTACTATTAACCGCTGATACAGTATGTTCATACAAAATAAATAATTACTGCAGGTTCTATTAAAGTACTGCATGGGTGATTGACTTCAACTCTTAAATCCGCTGGTTCAAATTCATACATCTTTCATCAAAATCAATATTTTCATTCGATCATTCGTACGCAATAACGCAATCATCCTCGACGAAGATTATTCAACAGGCTAAAGAACAGTGGAAAGGTACAAAACTAACCACTTGGGCGTAGCCCTGAAACCCTTGAGGATGATACGGCGCAGCAAATGTTGGACCAGGTGGAGGAGCAAAATTCAAAATTGTTGGGTCTTGAATGAACTGTGGAGGTGCAGCATAAATTGCAGGCCCCGGTGGTTGTGCAGCAGCAATGTAAGCTGTTGCATCTCCATATGGTGGTTGCTGAACTTGTACTTGGGTTCCTGTTGGTGGTGAGGGATAAGGTGCCGTGGCATATGCCGCAGCATGAGGACCCCAAAGTGATGGGGATACTGATGGTCCGTTTCCAGTCATGGGACTACCAGCAGTTTCGTAGACTTGTGGCTCAAAATTTCCTGGTGCTAAAAGAATATTAAAATTCACAATTTCGCCAAGCAACAGACTGAACGAACAGGTTCCAAATAGTTTCCATAGGTAAGTAATTTTTTTAGTTTACCTGGTTCATAGTAAGATTGCTGCGGCGTGAAGTTCGGAACAGGCGAGGCAACCATAGGACCAGCTCCAGTCACGACAGGAGTTGACACAGGAACAACTTGTGGAATCATCGGAGTGGACATTGTTGTTTGCTGAATGGAAGTCTCCACTTGTCGCTGCCGCTGGTTTGAAAATCGTTTTGATTTTCCAGCGGGTAAAACGGTCTGGTCCAACTGTTGCTGTTGAAGCCTGGGAGGTACTTGTGTTCTCCGTTCATTTTGAAAATTTTCTATAATCATAACACATTTTATTACAACCATTGAATGGATGAAACTTAAGTGAAATAGTAAGACTTAGACCTAGATGAAATTATTTACTTGATTGAGGGCGTCTGTTAATATCTCTATGGTCTCTTTGATCTCCTCTTGGTTCTCGTGCTTCGCGTGGCTCCCGAGTTTCGACGTACTTTTTTTGTTCTGGTTCAGTCCCATTACTCTTCCTAAGTGATTCCACTTTGTTATTTTGAGAGGATGTGGTTGCTGCATTAATGTGTGGGCTTTTGCTGGCAGTCAAGCTAGCGCTACCAGTGTACTCCGTATTGGTAAAAGGAGCCGTAATTATAGGCTTAGATTTTGAGCTAGACGTGTCATGTCGACCTTTTTCAGCTGAAGCTGAAGATGAACCATTTGCTATTCTCCGTTTGTTGTCATCATATTCGGTTCGAGGCTTGTCATGCCTTGATTCACTCCTGTCCTGATTCTGTTCGTGCTTGAAACCCCCATAGTTAGCTCCGTAGTCATTTGAAGAATTGTTTATATCTCCTCGTTCTCGGTTGTATCGATTTCGGTTTGTGAACTCGTTTCGTCTGCCTCTTCCACCTCTCCCACCCCGACCCCGGTTATTGAAATCTCCATAATTTTGGTTTCTATTTCTACCATCTTTATAACCTTGGTTTCCATCTCGGTCTCTGTCGTTATCAAAAGCTCGATTCGTCCTTGGAGGCCTTCCTCCCCCACGTCCTCCTCTTTTCATTCCTCCATCTTCTTCATTCTGGGAGTCAAATTTTTCTGCATTTTTATGAAGAGCTGGAAATTCATCTTCATAATTACCACTATCATTGCTTCTTCTGGGGAATTGGTTTGATCCACGACGTCCGCCTCGTCCGCTGTAACCTCCCCTCGGTTTCTGGTACGCTTCCACATCGTCAGACTTGCGTGTGTACTTTTTTGGACCTCGTCTATAATCGCGTAAGTTTGTTTAAAAACGTGACACCAAATTTTTACCAAAGCAATAAAATAAATAATTCTTCAGTTTTGAATGATATGCTACCCGTAGCGACGTCGACGCATGGCTTTTGGAGGTTGCTCCTCGGCTCTAATGTCGTATCCATAGGTCGCAATGATCTCTTCCTTACTTTTGTGAGCTTGTTCACTATCATCGTAAAGATCGTGGCTCCAACGATCAACACCCTCCTTGGTAACTTTTTTAACTTTTTGTTCTTTTACAGCTTCCTCCTTTTCTTCTTCCCCTTCCCTGTAAGCATTATGTCACCTCATTTATTTGTTATTACTGAGTCAGTGCAAAACAACTGGTCTCCCAACAATAACACGGATACCATAGTACAACTAATAATTATTTTAGAGTTACAGAGCGGTTAAACTCCATAGTATGTAATCATAACACTCAATGGTTTATTAGATCATCACTTAATAATTTCATCCAATTTGAATACTCTAAACGAACTTCAAATCCAAAAGTCGCTTACTCTTCGTCTGCTTGAGTTCTGTCATCGTGCTCATAGAAGTAGCCTTTTTTGGGTATAAACTGAGGATTTTTGCGATCTTCGTCATCGTCTAGTTCGCGTTCCCCTACTTCGGGAGTCTACAGTCAAATTTAAAATAAATAAAGAACTATAGAAATGCATTCTTAGAATTCAATGTGCACACTTTGATATTTTAGCACCTGGAATAGTTTACTATTATTTCGGCGCCAAATGTGAAGACGTGAAATACATTACTTAAATATACGAAACACTTTTTGGAAAAGCCATGTTATTGCTGAAACACTCCCCACTACAGAAGAAGGAGCTTTTGCTTTTGAAACATTATTATTAATACTAATGTGGGCCAAAACTTTGTTGGAGACTAGAATTGTCTTTTCAAACTACTTCGTCTACGAAACAGTCAGATAATTCAAATCTAGTTACACCAGTTCTGCCTCCGACAGAAAGTGGATTGTTAATTCTTCTAAAAAAAATTGCAGTTAGAAAATTAGGAATTCAAAAATTTCGACTAAAAGGTCAGCTTATTGTTAGATGCTTTAAACGGCGCTTGCTTTGTTCCTGTGAAAAATCTTCCGCTTTAAAACTGTTACTGGTTATTACCTGACGGTCTCCATCATCTTCTAACTCCTCCTCTTCTTCTACTTCCACTTCTTCCAACTCTTCGACTTCTTCCTCATCTTCGTCGTATACCTCCTCAGCACTTGCATATTCTTCGGAATCATGGTGTGGGGCTACATCAGGTTCCTGTGCCAAATTAAACAAATTATTTTCAAGGATCCTTAATCCTTACCTTACCACATACATAAATACCCACGCAAATATAAATAAATATGGAGAGTAACCAATTACTCAAAACTCACCTGTGACTTGGGTTCAGAGGCAGCCTGAACTTCAGCCATTTCAGTGGCTATATTTTAACGGGTATTTCTAATAGGGTCAGCTTATTTCCAAACCCACCTAGGATAATGAAAAATATTATGTATCATTACTAACTGAAACATCTGTGAAAACATGTGAGATCATCTTCCAAGTACTACAAGCTAATGTAGCAATACCACTTTAATACATAAAAAGTATTTCCTTCAAGGTTAATACATATTACTCATACTAGTATTTCCAATCCTAAACAATTACACTCTAAAAAACAATTTTGGAAATTAACAGGATCCCACAGCAAAATCTTTGCACTCGGAAACCTGTTAAAATTTAACAGGTTCCCCTGTTGAATATATAATGTTAACAAAAATTTAACAGGGGTCCCTGTTAAATTTTAACAGGTTTTCGAGTGCAAAGATTTTGGTGTGGGATCCTGTTAAATGGCCTGATTTATTTTTTTCTGTGTACTTGCTACTTCGCAAGGTCACTAATACTAATTGATACGATTTTAACGAATCCTATCCTGCAAATATATATTTTCTTAATGGCATTTATGTTTTTATGCAGTTTTTCAACACTAACACGAGCAATAATATCGATATAGCAAAGAAGTGTTTGGAAGGTCAACAAAAGACAGCGCAGCATCATAATTAGAAACTTCGAGTTTAGGACAGGACACTAAATACTTTTAGCTCATGGGGAATAAACTAGACTAAAATGTGAAAACATCTTCGTCAAATCACATCTCTCCTACAAGAAACATCAGTGCAGTTGAGAGAGGCAATTCGGATAACAAATGTTAGATTATTAAACACGCACTCATAATCAGAAATATCTGAATGACCAACCGATCGGGAAAATAATCGTTAAAAAAAGTTACAAATTCAATAATCAATATAAATCTTGTAATTCAATGTAAAATTAGGTCTCCAAGTTTCGCAGTTCCATCCTTCCACCTATGCTGAGGTTATTATCAAATTGTGCGCCTGAAGCAGTACACATTAAATAGTAGAAAAAGTTACTATTTTTAGGAATGCACCCAAATGATCACGAGTGCAACGCTGTCAATAAAGTTTTAATGCAGGCGAACATGTACAACCACCAAATGACTTTTCCCACATCTGCTTTACAACGTCAATAAAATTGGGTCAAATATCTTACAAAGGCCAGTATACCAACTGAAACTTCGAAGAAGCTAACTTATTCGCTCGTTGTAAATTCCGAAAGCTATATAGGTACGTAAATATCATATCTTCTTCTGCATTCACATTAACATTACCCTTTCCCAATACTAATCATGCTAATTGTTCTATTTCTATGCCAAAAGGGACAGAGTTACAGTTTAAATTCGTCGTGTAAAGAGCCCTTCTCTAATTTTTCCCCCAGACACAACTAATAATAATAATAATAATTCATTAAATGGCTAAATACAAAAAACATCGCGGTGAGACATCCACAAAAAATTGTATGCATTAAGGTCTGGAGAGACAGGACTTGAAATTTACACAAAAATGCAACATTTGTTGATTGATGTACGAGCCCATGTTGCTCCTTTTCATTTGGACATTCTAACTTCAACAACGTCATAAAACTATTTTTACATGTTCCTTACTACTACTACAAAACAGGACACTCAAAGTAAGTGAGTAAAGTAAACGGCTTTTGGTACAAACAAATCTTGAACAAGCTAAGACTTGAAGACAGTGCGCCTCTCTCATAGACACCTACCATCCCATAGGTATGTATCAGTCTTAGGTTGACGTCCACAATAGTAACCTAATTCTAACCACAGTATTTTTTTTATTTACCCACCCGGGAGTGTTCTGCCAAAGGTGAGCACAAATACACGTCGAAGCTATATAATCTAGAAAAGCACACCGAAAGAGTTATACCAATGTCAGGCACGAGAGCTCACACGGTTAAATTCGTGTGTCGCGTTTCCATTTATCTAAACCATGCATGTTGAAATACAGTCATAATTATTAAACGTACTTAGCACAAGGAATACAGTTTATTCAACTCGGTGGAAATATTTCGCAACGAGCATCATAAATTCTACTGGTTACACTGCACAAAATCAAAAATTACAGAGATACACATGCTCTATATGTATGAACACGGCAGTTCTATGCCTAAATCGCTTCGTGCTAGTCAGAATAATTCATTCTGATCTTATCATAACACTCACTTCATACTGCTGTTGACAATTAGAAAGCACAACTAAATCTTGTGAACTCTACTGCGTACAATATTTAACAGCACTAATCAGCTTCAGCCGACCTCTAAAGACAGAAAAACGACGAAGACGCGACAGCTAATGTAGCGTACAAATCCACAATTTCCTTTCCAATCAAGAATATCCCTACAATTTCCAAATAAACCCTGAATATTCCCCAAACTTAACCACGAAGGAATAACTTCATTCTTTATTCCTTCCGAGATAATTCATCACTCATCTAATTCCTAACAAACAATCCTAACTGGAATGCATATCTCATGCAACAGGGGACACGGTGATAATTTCCCTGGAATGTCATTCTTTCCCTACAGAATCAAATGACAGCTATCCGAGACAAGAATTACGACTACGACTGACGACCGTCTCAAAGAATTTCTGAAAGGAGGAATGGCGTGAGAATTAAAGCAGAGAGAATGTCACCATAACTATTTCTTGCAGTTGCTTCGTCATTTGTCACAAAAAAATGATTTATCTGACAGACAGCTGCATACTTGTCCTATACATACGATCCCGACACTCTTCCGTTTTCTTTTTCAGTCTAAGAAAATAAATTCAGGCAGTCAAAGGTGAACACGTGGAAATTATTCATGAAACCGTCCACTTTATCGACTCCATCCTTGCCTTGCCACATACACACAGAATTTCTGTAAGCCTAGCAACCTAAAGTGTTGACATCGATTTCCGATTGATCATACAATCACATCTGACAAATTTCAAAATAAATATAAGATATTCACTTATTTCTCCTACTTTATATAAGTAAATTAACCTTTTCTGTTGTTACTTACATCCGCCTACTAGGTGTGTCATGTGTCGTGTCACACCATTACATATTACTAATCCATTAATAATCCACTACGCCAACCACATAAAATATGCCAATAATACAATTTATTCATCACATTCTGCAACCAACCCGAATACACCATAACACATAAGCAACTACTGCCCACAACAGTAATAATTCTAACTTCCAATTCTGGTTCCAAGTTCCAATAACCAAATAAACTCATTCAGCTACAAACAAACCAAATAATCACCAAAAAATATTTCATCACATGCAAAATCAGCACATAAAATAATTTCCTCTTCCACATACAAAAGCAAATATAAAAAATGAATGGATCCGGACATCATCAGTCAAAATTCAAATCCAAAAGCTTGACCATAAATTACAGTCAACTAGAAGCAGACCTACAGAAGCAAATTCAACAAGATGAGCTCTACTGGTTACAGAACGACGCAAAACTCAGGGCAGTCACTCAAGGCACGTCGACTTACGAGGATTTCCGGTAACAACAATAAATGATTAATTCCAATTCCAAACTTTAACCCCACTATAACTTCCTTTTCCCACCAGCTTCAACACCTTAGCTTCTAGTTAGCCTTGAATTCCTTCAGATTCATATCCCTCTCCTCTATATCACACCATATTATTCACAATAACTTATAATTATTCAACGATTCTGAAAACAACACCAAAATACTCAACACACAGTTCAGAACAATAAACACAATTTTAACAGACTTTCGACAGACGACAGTTATTAGAAATTTTCTTTTGAAGAAATACCTTCTTAGGGAATGCCCCACAGTGGATTTCCACACAAATGAAATATTCTTCACAGTGGGGAAACAGTCAACGAGACAACGTTCATATAGCTGGCAATTTTTTAGGTAGTAAATACTTAGTTACTAACACTATAACTCCTTCACAATGTCTTCGTCTACAGCCGCTTTAACGCTTTAAGTGAAATAATTATTATCTTTTTATCATGTGGTACTTTTTCAGCTTTATTTTTTCAAAGCATTAATACCAATTTAAATTAGGTGTAAAAACCGGGTTAATATATTTAACTTCAATTTCTAAATATTGTAAAGGTTCTTTTTAATATAAACTCACAGGGTCACTGCGACTTGCAACTCTGACTCACAAATACTAGTGTTTTGGTATTTTTAGTGCTAAAGCTGAAGATAGTATGTAATAGTTTTTAGTTTTGGATTTCGGACGTGACAAAGTGACAAAACACGCTGCTTCTCATCTCAATGTCCAAGTGTCTTTTGTGTGTGCATTCAGGGAGAGTACACGAGAGTTGCAGTGTTTGTTTGGTGTGAAGGGAATTCTTATATTTTTCAAATGCTTCACTCACACACACACACATAATATACGTAAACAGTGTATTAGAGGTACTATCGCATTTCTTACACAATTCACGCAAAAGAAAAACTCAAGGCCTCTTCACTCGACGAACTTCCATGCTCAAGGCACACTATAATATCGGTGGGGCGCAATGATTTAGCAGGGAATACTTTTGAAGCCACCATAGTGCGTCGGACTGCTTACATATCTCTCAGGGTTCCCACTCCAACACCATAGATGACAGGCACATTACGTTTTGCTCGGCCATGCAGCTTATTATTTGAAGGCCTGGGACTGCGTCCATAGGCCCATCCCTTCATTTTTTACATTAAAACTATATTAACTCATCCAACTATGATGTACGACACATCATGTACATACTTATTAACTTGGAAGGGTAGCCGAGACCGGTTATAATTTTAGTAATTATGTAATTATTATTAAAATAAACGCTTCTCATTCACACTTCAAATCATCATCTAGCGATGAAACGTGACTTGATTTATTTGATTAATTCAAGTGTAAATCATTAAATATGTACATCTTATTTAGAATGACATACGCAGTAATTGTTGATGAACCGGAAATCTTTGGAATTACATACAGGCAGATTGTGCTAGCTGCCCATTTAAAGACAGTAAGTAGAGAGGAGAAAGAGGAGCTGCAGCGGAAGTCCGCGGAGGGAAAAGTGATTTGGAATTGCGCTGCTGGACTTGCCGGAAGTGGAGAGGGTCTGGAAGAGGATGGATGTCAACAGCAGGAAGTAATAGGGATAGGGAGAAAACCAAATATTTTGTGGGATTTACAGGGGAAATGAAGAATAGTAGTGGGTTTAGCTTTAGCAGTTGTAACTATGTACATGTAGTACTTAATTGTCACCACTTAGACCGTAATGTTAGTGTCAGATTGATGATTTGATGAGGATAAGAAGATAAAGTTCGGGTTTTTAATAAGAACTGACTGATGACAGGTGACAGAAATACCCAAGAATTTACTCAGAACGGCTGATGACTTGACAAAAATGTGGAAGCAACTACAAGATTTTGCTAGGAAATGGGCATTACTCAAATATTTATTGAGAGTTGAGGATGAGGAGAGTGGGTTGAAAAAATTGTGGAGAGAAGAAGTACCTCCGGAGTTACTTGGAGATTTATTGGAATGTTTGAAGATAGTGATTACGTCGATAGATGAGGATGAAGCTGGAAGTAGGAACGTGATGAGTTGTGGACATGATGATTTGGAGGATACCTTAAATATTCTGAAAATTTTGTCTGAAAGTGGGAGGTAATTTCAGTTAACATTAAGTCGAACATTTCGGAACTGAAATTGATTAATATTGGATTTAGATTTTATTACATACATCCAATTCAGTTCAATTCATGACTTATTATTTATTTTAATTTGAAGATTCATGCTCACAATGAGTTTCATGAGTGACAAGGACCGAAAGAATGTTGAAATGATAATGGACGGCTTGCGGATGCTCGTGCGAAGAAAAGAAGAATTGGACAAAAATAGAGGAGAAGCGAAAATACTTTATAATTTATTTAATCATATCGAAGCCCGGTATTCCCCGCAAACCACGGACATCTAAGACATCATGTTTAGAATAATCTTTGTTTAAGTGATGAGGATCCAATATATTGCATAATAATGTAAAACAGATTAAACTTTGACACATCCCGAAAAAATTACCTACTGTAGGTCTAAACACTACTGCATATAATACCTTACCCTAAAATTTAATGATGTTAAACTGCGTTAAACGCTTGGCTTCGCGTTGGTGTTGATTTAAATTACAGCTTCTTACAATATTGTCGTGTATAATTATTTACTTGGTATTATTATTGCAAAATCATTCATACCTCATACCTCTCATTCTGACCTCACACAACGGCTCATCAAGATAAAACGCTTTGCAAAAAATCCAACAATAATCAACATCACTAGATTAAAAGTCACGTTATTAATCTAGTTGTTAGAATAATTTCTTTATATCTCCTAATTTAAAGTATTTATGCTTGGGTCAAATATAGAAGATTTGCTGAAACAATTACTATTTGCGTCCTACAGATTAATCTTAGTGATTACGTTTTCCATTATGGCTTTTCTGATACGAACAGTTCATGATGTATAAAAATTTAATTTCAAATTGAGCAATTAAAATAATGTAAAAAACACACGGTGAGGTTTGCCTACTAATTTTTGCATTATCAATTAATTACTCAGTTCTCGACAACAATTTTGGTTCAATCACGCCCTGTATACTTGACATATAGGTTCTTTTTTTTTAGGAATAGTTGCTCTAAAAATCCAATTACATCTCCAATTCCACTATCGATCGTACAAAGAAACTTCAATGTTTCAAATGAACAATAAGCCTGTCGTAAATAGTTTATTTTCCTGAAAATTGGCAATCCATTTAGCAAAACAGTTTACTTTCGGGGTTGTTGAATCCCGATCTGTGGTTTCGTATTATTACGAACATCATGAGTAGGATGTGGCTTTTCATGAAATGCTTGCACTGCTTCAACCGGAAAATCTGCATTCCCACGATTTGGAGCACCAGAAATCGTTACTTCCGACTGTTTAGGAGGACTAAAATAAATTCACATACCAAACATCAGTAATTATTATTATTTTTATTATAAATCTTCCTGTCTTACAACTAAAATCATTACAGATCACTCTGCAAAAATTACCTAGACGAAACTTTCAATTCCTCTTGTGGTTCCGGTACTGCAGCTTCAGACTTTTTCTGCAAATGGGACTTGTTCTGCACAATACGCATTCCCCCAGCCTTAACTGCAAATTAGAGCAAAAACTATCAATTTAAGTAATTCAATAACTTACAATCCAATGATTATGAACACCTTTTACGTAAGTCACTGCGCCTCACACTCCATCAAAACCACGCTGTGTCAAAGTATCAACTACGACCAAATCATTCTGCAAATAGCCTAAACCTCCAAGCATATTATAATATCCTCCAAAATCCAATTCTTTCTTTCTCCTATAAATGATTTCAATAAATACTGACCTGATTTTTAACTGATTATCTACCCTTTAAGTCTTTACAATGAGTTTTCAGACTTGGTTTCATACAATTCTGCACAAGTCCTATTCCCCCCATCTCCTCACCAAATAATAACTTCGATTGCGAAGTCCCAACGTTACATCAAAAGATCCGGAATATTCCCGAAATGGCAGTGTTCGCCCAAATTAAATCTCACTAACAATAACAACCATACCTGAACCACCCCAAACTTACTAACAAACCCCCCCCCCTACAAATTTGCCCATCCAAACCCCCAAGATCCACATCAGCTGAATTAAAGAAACGAAAATAACAAAACCATAAAATACTACCCTGGTCATCAGATATTGAAACAAACAAAGGATATCAACATGTAATTAACGATTCCCATATTATGACATACAATAACAATACATTTGAAGGACGCCGAAGTTAAATGCGCACCTATAGCTTCCCATTCCCATTACTTCCAACCAACGAAGCAACATTTCAAGGACAACCAATAATTCCCACTATACCCAAAAATTACTGCAAAATACAATTTTACATTCGAATTCAAATTATAAAATTATTATTAACATTGGAAAAATTCAAGAAAACGAAAATATAGTAAGAGGCGAGAGAGAAATTATGTACCCGCAGGTGGATGGTTGGCCAAAACATCGGATTTTTCGGGTGATGACATGTTGATTGTCAGTAGGAGTCAAGGGTGATACTTCAAAGGAATCCTTCAGATGCACAAGCTCGAATGACAACGTGTCAATTAGATTTTTCAGTAAATTTTTAAGGCTCTCAGCAGTCCAACCATATGCTATGGAAACTGGGAATGAGACGTGTGTGGCTCTCCGCTTCAGACAACACAATGACTAGAGGTTGTGTGGAGACCGAGGTATAGGACGAAGACGTAGGGTACATCTAGAGGCATAAGCCATAGACTTGTTTCTACGTATTCGTACTCGTACCTACTCTTCGTAGCCATCATCCATGCCATGCTCAAAAAACTCCTCTGTCTCATGCCATTAAATGCTTTTTTAAGCAGCAAAATAACTTTTTTTATGCCTTCACTGTACTCCGTACTTCAAGCGTGGGGCTATCTGACTGAGTCCCGGTACTCCAGTAAGTTTAGTTCCCTACATGTACACGACGCTAAAAGGTCTTTACTTTTCGTACATTTGTGCTTTTTGCCTCCTTTCAATCATTTAAATACACACATCTATAGCTATAGCCGAGCATTTCTGATGGTGATACCACCTTCACAATTCACAACAGCACAAGAAAACAGATCTCCTCACTCTCACTCTCATACAGTCATACGTAGTTACCTGCTAGTGCTGTTGCATCATAGTGCCAGGGCCAACAGCAACCTTGAAAAATCCGTTGTTCCACTTCATGCATGTCATGTAATTACTTGCTTTACTTGTATGAAAACTTCAATGTAGGTATTCAGTTACATTTGAAACGTAAATACCTGCAGTAAGAAACTTTGCAGTGTTAGCCATATAATAGACAGAACTATTAGACATGTAACGTTTGTTTTTCGTGTTATTTGTACTATTGTACTTAATATAGACATACACAGACAACACAACTCTGGTTTCGCATTGCATACTAATGCAGACTGAATTTTTACCTTTGCTTTGTTAGGAACTTTTAGGCAGATGCTTAATGCTAATGCTGAAATGATAGCAGTTTAGATTAGAAAAATGTGGTTTTACCTGCTTCTGCATTTGAGAATGTTTAACTAATTACATTACAAAAATTGAATGTGTTGAGGCTTATTGGTTTCCTATTTAATAATTACTGCATTGCAATTGAGTAGAGGAGCCACTTGTGGATTATTTGCATCATTTATCTTTTATCTACTACATGCGCGGGAGTCGGGAAATTGATATTTAATATTTACCCCGGCTGTGTAAAGTAAGAAGTAAGTAATTATACTAATATTATTAATTGTAAACTAATTGTAAGTAGGATTTCAAACCTATGACCTATGACACATTCCCTCCGGAGGTAATTCCTCAAAAAAAAGAAATAACAAGTACGGAATAAGCAATAACCACATTTTCTTCAAAACTGAAATTGTTATTTACAGGAGGTAAATAACATCTGTTGCAAGTCGTAAAACTGCTCAAGTGTTCAGTAAATAACAACATGCACGCTAAAATACCACGGTAAATAACCGTACATACAATAAGAAAAGAAAATACATTAAGGCAAAAAAATGAACAAATAAAGTTAAGTGCTACTTTATAGCACCGCATCAGCTTTTGATGTCTTATTTTTGAATGGTAGTTCTGAAATGAATCAGGTGGGGTGCAAAATATTTGCTTTTCAATGGTCTAGGCAGCATTTTGCGAATTTCGGCCAATTGAGTGATATACCGGGTAAAATCGGTTTTTGTTATCTTATGACCCCGACGGTTTTTTATTTCCCTCGATAATTCGGGTTTTAGACCGAAATTTCACAAACCCTGAAACCCTGGGGAACTTGTTTCTAAACATTTTGTCCAATGAGCCGGTTGGTTCCCGAGATACAGCCTCATTTCAACAAACAGTCGTATTTTAGCCTAATTACACAGTTGTTCAAAATTTCCCAAAATTTTCATCGTTATTGTTATTAGTAAATAGTACACCCTGTAAATATCATCATATTTTAACCCTGCAATGTTTTGGCCTTATATATTCCTTGTGGATTTACTCAGTAATAAATAAATTGCTACCAACGTTTTGGGATCCTATGTTTTGAGGCCTACCTTAAACGATGGGTTGTGACTCCGTCGAGCTCCAAGTCTCCGTAGGTGTCGTGAATTACTAAAAATATTTCGTAGAATTAAAAATCCCTAGTTTTAAACTGCATGTGTGTTCGATAGTTGACTTTAAGCAGGCGCTAAACCACAAAGTCACATCACAAGCGGGGGGTAGGCAAAGCCATAACCAGTAAATACCCTCTGGCATTGAATTTTTAACGCAATATGTTTGCGTATACGTGACTGAATTTCAAAAATTTTATGATTTTTGACAAAGTTTGTTTAAAAAATGGCGGAATAGATTTTTTGCCAGCATTTGGCATAATTTGATGACAATGTTTTACAAGTTGCATCTCGTTGGTTAAAGTTAAAGTGCGAAAGGAGTCGTTCAATTCTATAAGAAATATTCGAATATTTTAGATGCAGACTTCTTTAATTTGGTTGAAGATTTGGTAGGACAGTTAATTAATGTCTACAGTAGATTTTTGAGTTAAGAAGATCTAACAAACAATGAGTACATACTAATAAGGAAGTCCGAAACTATGTGCTTAAGCTAAAAGTTAAAATATAAAATTATTGATGAGAAACACTCTTGACTCTTGATAAATTTTTGCTGACCAACAGTATCTGGGGTTAAGGCGTAAGTTGGTTATAGAAAATGATAAGAGCTTGAAGTTCGCAATGAATATGTATGTAAAGTTTGAGAGATTAAAAAATATTATTTAAGGGATAGCGTCAAGTAATTTTAGAGTGTGTAGCCTTGAATTATTATTAGTATATAGTTGGGTTTCTGTGGATGCAGCATTTGCATTGATGAAAAGATTTGTCAAAGTTGGATTGAAGTTCAACGGAAGTTAACGCGGATTAATTGGGTAGAAGAGGTGATAATATGTACTTAACTTTCAATTGGTGGCATGGTTGTCACTTTAATGTGCGCATTTATTGTAAGCAACAATCGGGAGTTATTTACAATTAAAGCATGACAGATTATATTTTACGTATGATAGAATAGATTGACGTTGTTTTGCTGTAAGTCCATTATGTAATATTGCAATAAAAACCACCAAATATATCATAGATGCGTGTTTGTATATCTAAATAATATTATCATTATATGTACGTAAGTACTGAAGCACTTACATTTTACATTACATATCTACACTTTAGTTATCACTCACTTTTATATACTCTGGTAAAATGTCATGTATGTGTAATCAGTAATCCCGTTATGCAAATAATATGAAATAATCAGACGATGCTTCTGAACTTTAAAATCAGACGAGGAAAACTAATTGCCAAGTTACCACAGCTAAGCATGTATCTCAAATGGTAATAATACCTGACTTACCATTGCTGGCATTGGCAGGGGCTGAACAACGGGTCTCCAGGGTGGGCAATTGTCACCTGTTGAAGCCAGGGAGGGTCGCATACTTGTTTACCCTGCAGCTACATTCCACTAATTTTCTTCACTTTTTTCCGGGCAGATTTACGCGAAATTAGTTCCGTGAATTTTACGCTATCTGTTTACCGTAATTCTTATGTGCGGATTCAATGCGGGTTTGGTATTTACCTATAGATATGCGGTGAAATTCAATGCTATATAATGAAATAAATTTAAAGCAATTTATAAAAATTCATTATATATATAAACTTTATTTGTCACTGCTTCCCATTGGAAGTAGCCATTATTGACTCAGTATTCAATATGACACAT
>JAQFXU010002179.1:0-22380 GCA_034693705.1 Spatulosminthurus flaviceps
TAACATCAAGGAAATATTAAGTAAGCAAAAGACTCATCACACTCTAATTAACCTCTTCTCATACTATACTGCAGCGTCTCTGGAGTGTACTCATTGGTAAGGAATTTACATAGAATTTCAATGCTTTATTACATCAAGCTTGACTTGTTCCCCTTTCAACTATCTAATCACCTCTTGTAATTGGAAAGCTATTTCGTAATGATATTACTTACATCAAGCGTGAGATGCTACAGTGAGCCTTTACGTAAAATATTTATGAAAGAGAGGAAATTAAGTACTGAATGTACTGAGTAAAAGATCAAGAATATTGATAAAAGTCAGTAGAAAATTTGCTTTATGTAAGTGGAGAAATTTATGCAATGTATTAAATCAAAATGTAAAATTACGTAAGAAATTGAATATATATGTAAAATAGTGTACATTATTTTAACATATGAATTTAATTCAAGGAAAAATGTGTTCCATACAAACATAATGTACTGTATTGACAGGGATGAGAAAATCTTCCAAGTTACTTGATTTGTCCGGGAAATGCAGCACTTGTTCCAAGTTAATTTTCTAGTCACTGCACCAAAATAAGTGCCAGAAATAATGTTAAGCATCCATGTAAATACATAAGGGGGATGTAAATGCAGGGGAGCATTGAAAAAAAAGGAATTTCCCTTGCATCTTTACAGCTATAAACTCCCGACAAATATGTGAATTTTTCTCCTATAAAACTATACAAAATTTTCTTAACTTCTTTGGATATAAATGCATAGTGTATTTATGGATGGATGAGCTTATAGTTGTGAAGCTAACAAAGTGCTATTAAGCAAGTTTTTTTCTTCTTCTTCTTCTTCTTTCCCGTCCCTTTCTCTCTCTCTCTTTCTCTCTCACATACAACATCTTCACTCACAACCCTTCAATATCTTTAGTTGTGAATTATTCCTTTGCTTTCCTCCTCTACTTCTGCAGTAATAGTCTAGCCCTATATCTACAGTATGCCTAGAGGAAAGGAAAATAAAGTGGAAAAAACACATATGTACTGGCTGAAGTGACTCAAACGTTCGACGAAGAAAGCAAATTTGCCAATTGAGTACCAACATAGATGATCTTAAAAGATGCCTTGGGACAGGCTGAGAGTGGGGAATGAAGTGAGTGAGTGCAGAGAACATTTTGTACAATTTTCCACGCCTTTTGTCAAAGGATTAAAGGAAAGCGCCTGGAGAAAGGTAAGGTTCCATGGAGAAAGGGCTTCAAAAGCAAAGTACTTCCTCAATATAAAACAATATCTGACTTCCTCGTGCGTATTTACTCTGGTGACTCTGACTGAGCATGGTGTGGTGCTCCTTCCTCTCCTTCCAAAAACGCACATTTCCCTACAGACAGTCTCACCAATTTTCCGCAACGCCTTCTCCTCTCAAAGTTCTAATGTTTGTTTTTCTACTGAGAATACAGGAATACTTTATTCCGACGTTTCTATGTATGAACGCGTTAAAAGAGCTTCCCTTTGGTCTCTACTAGAAAAGATTTCATCCCACGTTTTTCTCATGATCCACCAAATCTCATTGTCCTTTCATTGTATAACCGCTATTTTTTGTAAATTAATTTTTTAATGGTTTCTGACGCTTTTTTCAAGCTAATTTTTACAAAATGTTTGATTTCTTTCAAAAGGAGGACGTTTCTAGGTATATCATACAGAGCTTTTGGAGGAAATGCTGAGGATGTTTACAAATATGTACGATTATATGCTTAAATACGTACATGATTCATGTACATGGAGAGGAACCTCATGGAACGGATGGTATAGTATGTGAAAAAAACCAAGACATCAGCAGAGTCGGCAGATTGTTAGGAGATTTCTACTGGAACAGATTTTTATGTATAAAATAGATTCAATTCTGTCTCATTGGATTGGAGTGAAAAAGTAAACATAAAACAACAGTCGTCAACAACTGTGGAGGGAGAAACCAGCTATTAAAAAGGGAAAGCACACCACCACCCGCAGCCAAGGGGGGAAATTGTTTTACGGCCAAATCCATCAGCTTCATTACACACTTTTCCCGCATGAGTGATTTCTATTTGATAGATTTCGGCTTGGTTTTATCCCGCACGTTTATGTCCAGCATTGTGGAAGGGCAAGGGAGTTATAAGAGTAAAATGTCTGCTATTTCCCGTCTATCACACAGAAATCTCTTGCCCTCACATTCAATTCTTGCTTGGTACATAATGTACATACATATGATACGAATATACTGCAGATGAGCTCATTTAACTTGGTTAAAGCTCCGTTATTTCCAGGATACTTATTATTTATCTCTGTACAGAGTACTAACTATAGGATAAGAAAATTTAGATATAAAAGTCTACCTTATCCTCTATCACACTCCTCATACTATTTACGTCCATATCCCTAAATGTGATAAACACATTGTCTACCCAGTCCTGACTCAACGATATAATCAAAAATGGTAGAGTGAGGCGGAAAAGCCGTAAAAATGTATACAGGCTGGATGGCCTTAATACAATTTAAAACCATTCACCGGAATCCCCTGTCTCTCAATTTCCGTAATGTGTCAAATAAAAAATCCGGGAGAATAATCATCTTTTTTCATTGTCTCACTTGCTTTAGTACAAGGAAGGTTAAACGAAATGTGTGGACTCATCTAGGCATGTAAATAACTATGAGTCTTTATACTAGCTTCATGTGAGATGGATGGAGAAACAAGTGCACCCTGTAGGGCTCACTGAAGTAGGTTGATGGATTTGGGTGTTTTGTTGTGTATAGGAGAAGGCCACATTCATACATTTCCCTATTATTATACCATTTCCCCTGTTTAAGCTTGGTAAAACAATAATTTATGAGAGATGAACGGAGGGAAGTGCGTGTATGTTTATAGGGACGAGCCTTACTGTGTGTTAAAATATCAAGAGTAGTGAGACAGTACCCGCTATTAGTTCTGTACAGCACCTAGGAACTACTATTCTATCAATGTTAAAGGCTAATTTGAGACATTGATTGTGTAGGGAATTTCATATGGAGGAAGCTTTTGGGACAAATGAGCTGTCCTAATGAATCATTTGCTCACGCATAAGTAATTTTGACTACGCATGATTCTACTTAAATGGACGCTATACAGTGCAGCAGCTCAAAGTCTAGGCATTGGTTTCCATTTTAAAAACAAGGCTCTCAGCTGTAGGTATATTAAAAATGTGGGAACAAATGCAAAGAGGATGGGAAAATAAGGGAATCACGGATGATGGAATAAATTGTAAGAGAGACGACAAGGAACAAGGAGCAGCCCACACCCTCGAAAATTGATCTCCTTGACCATGTCATTAGTGGCGAGGGATTTTCCGTCGTGTGGGAGAAATAAAAAGACTGGAAGTCAAGTGAAAGGGAACCCTCCTCCGTCTTTTGCTTAACGTGAGATTCTTCATCATTCTTTTCCACTTGAGAGATAACCTTCCCAACCTAGGACTTTCCCACTCTCCTACTACTCACACTCTCATTCTCTCTCTCTCTCTCTCTCAATATCAGAATCAAAGGGAGGAAATCATTTGTAGACCCACTATGCTTTCTCTTCAGCTCTAGACTAATGACCTGACCTAGCTCCTCTGTCAGTATGGATTTCCAAGGAAATCCTTCTCTCAGCTAATCAAGACACCCTATTCTTAATTACGGTTCCTCTGTATACATACCAATACACAATATTCCAATAATCTACTACTACAGCGTGTGTGTCATATAATCACACTCTCATTTCTTCCACAAATCTATTTTTTCCCTTCACTCTCCCTTACAACGCTCGCCCTTTCTCCTCTCACTAAAACTTATTCCTACCTTCCCAATAATTTTGTTTTTTCCTTTTTTCCCATGCAAAGATACAATCTCAAGAATCAGCAGAGCAAATTGTATAAAATTCTTTGTAAGAAAAACTTTTTTTCCTCTTTTTCCTATCTCCCTCTGGATACATTCACAAAAATCCTACATAGTACTGTATTGGATAGGCGGGAGGAAAAAAATTAAACTGTGGAAAGTGCACACGCCGTGAAATGAACAGAAGCAGTAAAACAGATTTTGAAACTTTTCTCTCTTCTCAAACTCCTATAAACTCTACGCACTTGAGTCCACTCATCACGGATAGTTAACCGAGGAAACAGTACGAGAAAACTTAGGAAAGCTCTCTTTTCCTAGTAAAAGGATTTTGTTGGAGCTGTGGTGGTGATTCCTACAGAATTTATAAAATCTTACAGGAAAAATGTTATCTCTCTAGCCCTCAAACATTTTAGGCTTTAAATTAATTTAAGGCAATTGACCCTTCAAATACGATTTTAGACTCCAAATATACTACATACTTTATGCATTGAAGTTAACAGCAAAATCCTATTCCTTGCTTAATAAAGGAACATTTGCACAAAAATCTCACACGCTCTCGTTTATTTCTCGGCTTTTGCCGAGCAATAAGTTTGCTTAGCAAAATGTAGATATAGTAGCAGTTATTCACCCAAACTGAAAACCAATTGCTATAGCTTTGTTAGTATTGTTATACATTTCTTCATGACTCCTTCCCTATTCCTATATAATAACCATACATAAAAAAGTTAAACCTACAAATCTTTAGCATGACTTGATCTCCCAATCCCAGCAATTTCCAACTTCATTTAATTGTGTCTGGTCCTAAAATTCAATGTGTAGCATCTTTCAAGATATTACCCCAAATCCTCCATCCAGAGAGGTCCCAAAAGGCTATAAAACTTTACCCACCTTTCCTTCCCCCCTTAAAAGTGAAATATGACTGCGATTTCTCTCAATCTTTTCATAATTCATAGAAAAGAGCGGAGCCAACAAAAAACCCATCCCATCTCTCCTATTATAAATTTCATTTTCCCAAATCATCTTCAATATCATCTATTAAAATTTTCTTACTTTTTAAAATACTTTAAGCCTCGCAGTGGAACGACATTATACCTCCGTTCATTCATTGTATTTTGGCTATTATTCATACAAGAAAAATATACTTGCGCAAGGTACTAATTAGGATTTTCTTCTAAATCCCACTAGTTTTACCTTCCCCACGGTACTATTCTTCCACACACATATGTATCTACATGTATAAGAAACAGTAACTTTTAAATTCTATTATGAGTCCATAGAAATTCAAATCATTTGATTATACCTCAAGGGCTTACAGATAAATGGAAAGAGGAGGAAAAGTAAAATGTATAGATTTGAACAAGTTCTCCATTCAAGCATAACAGAATAATAATTTAAGTTCTATACTTTTCTTTTGAGAAATCCATCATTAAAACTTTTTCACTGATCCGGCAATAGTAGCGTATTTCCCATCCATTCCATTCCCCAATTTTCTTACGACTACTACTTTCTAGTATACTCTTACAATAAAGTTACATCACAATAAACTATAGAGAAGGCGGATGCTCACAAGAAAATAATTGTCTCTACGTTTACAAAACTTTTTCTCTCTCTCTTCTCCTCAAGAGAGAAACCTACTGGTAAAAGTTGGACTCAAATTCTTTTCTTGCCTTTTATTTTTTAGTAAACCAGAACTTTTATATGTGTGTTATAGAAAGGGGGAAAAATTGTCAATTACGACCAGATTTCTATATATGTGGATAATATAAATGAGAAAAAAATTAAAAGTTTACTTTCAGGAAATATGTATATCATATATATGTATAGCACTCCTAAAAGGACTTTCTCCTTTTCTCTTCTAGGTCAAATAAAGTGACTCGGGAGTTTAATGTTAGGAAAGTTAATTTAAATCCAAGCCCAGGTTTGATTTCCTTCAATCCAATTCACATTGGTCGTAATCACAGGGAAAAGATTTCAAGAAGTGAGTTTGAGAAATGCAGTTAGAGCTTTGTGGGTTTTAGTTTGTTGAATGCTTAGATAGTGAAATGGCTCTTACATATATAAAAAAAACACATATATAGAAATACTATATAGAACTAATATGAGGGAAAAGGTGTCTATAGTGGGGGAAGAAGATGCTTTGAAGAGTAGCAATGGCTCACATTTGAAGTCAAGTGTTAGAATTTCAAGGGAATTTAGTTTTCTCCTATATTTTCCTTACCACGGCTTTTACTCATAATGCCTGGCAGTTAATGCGTTCTTCAAGGATCTTTATAATACTTGTGAGGTACATACATAGTAACTAAATGGGAGTTATAGGGAAGGAGAAAGTGGGAGAATCTCATAAGAATTCCACCCTTCGACGCTTCTGTAAATGAGTGTAGGAAATCCTGGGCTCTCAAAGCATAGTACACACACACACATTGGTATATTGACTCAAATCCAATTTCAAACTACCGCGTCAACCAAAAGTCTGTTCCAACACCTTTTCCATGTTCCTTGGACTTTTCTATACTATCAAGCTCAATTCCATGCTTTTAAATGCAAGGAGGAAGAAGAAAGCTCAAGATCTTCACTTTCTCTCTCAACCTCGAAAATGTTTCAAATACGAGAAAGGTTTTAGTAGCAGTTCCAATTTCCTCCCTATCCTTCCTCCTATATACAGAAGGGAAGGAAAGTCTGGGTATTTGCTCATGTATACACAGACACACACACACACACACAGAGGCAATAAATTCCCTCAAGTTAATTCCTCCTTCCAGACTCTTAAGCATCAGAACTGGTCTTATTAAAGTCGCTGAGCGAAAATGAAACAGAGCAATGGAAGAACTCTCGAGGTAATATGACCCACCTTTTCAAAGCAAAGGAGTTTCCTCTTCATACATGAATTTGGTTTGCATCTCTCTCAGTTTATACATGTTTAACTCCTAGAGAGTAATATTAGTGGTGGAGAGAGAGAGAGAGAGCTACAATAACAAAATATACTGAATCTTTCCTACAAATACAGAGTAAACTTGTGGAAACAATTGTCATGCACAGAGCTCCTACTCATCATAAGGAACTGACAGGATCAATGGATCCCCAAAACCAAGGCTCACTCTCTCAGTCACTGAGCACGCAATAATGGAAATATTGAAAAAGAGAATTGGCATTATATTCTTTTTTACATATATTTACCCATCCGCATACTTAACATGTATATGAAAGTGAAAATTCCCCATATCAAAGTCAACCAACTTTATTTCCACCTAAATTCCTGCACTTGAGACCTCCACATAGAATTCCTCCTGGCGGAATAGACAATTTATATTGATAACCGGTTTTAGTAGTACAAATCTCTTACGACTACCCCAAAGCTATGTATTTACATGTATGTACAGGGATATATGTTCTACCTATGGGAATACAAATAATATTTTACTGACTTCCTTCCCTATGTGCCAATATCAATTGTAAGTTCCATGAATTGGGGAATTTTTATCAAAGGGCAAATTTTTCTTACATCCAATTTTTTCCTACTAGCCATGAATTGGTAAGGTAAAGAGCTTAAAATGCAAGCCTTATTTCAATAAGATATTCTTTTATTCAATACAAGAAATATGCGTGGGTGTTGAATGGGAGTTTGTGTATTCTGTCCGACCCACGCAATTATAGATTTATCAAATAAAGTTGTTTCAGGTTAGAGCTCTATACATGTTAAAAACTGAAAAGCGTGGTAAATGAATTATGCGGAAGGCTACGTGAAATGTATAGGAAATGATTGAAATCCAATGATGAAAAGTCTTTCCCCTTATCCTCCTCCTCTTTGTGTACTCATATCCTTTGAAGATAACTGACATTATATAAGACCTCAGATTTTAATCTCTTTCCAAAGCAACCTAAATCCCAACCTAAATCCATAGAGATAGAACGGAAATTATTCAGAAAGCTCGAAAAATTACAATAACTTTTCATTTTCTCTTAAACCCAGTTTTCTAAGGATTTAGCCTACTTTCAACGTTTTAACGGTATTTGCAATATAAGATGTGCACTCCTCATGTGAACTCATGGTTAAGCTCATGTGTATCATTGATTCTGTGGGTTTTCATATCTTGAGAGAGTTCCTTGAACGCAATTTTGAGGTTATGGTATGTATAAAAGTTGGCATACACAAAAACATAGGCAAAGTGAAATTCCTATGTAATTTTATAGACCACGAGAGTGAGTGTAGAGAGGATAGCGAGAGAGAGAAAGGGATGGAGAGAGAGAGAGAGAGAGCGGAGTGAAACAGCGGGACAAATAACGTTGAAATGGTTTGTCAGCACTGAAAATATTTCTTCACAGGAAGGAAGTCTAGTGGCAGGCGGTAGAGAAGCAGAGGCGGATTGTAGCCTACCCAAGGCACAAGGCGAATGGGAATCGCTCTCATAAATTACAACAAAGGCAATGTAAGTGGGTAACATGTGGATCTCTTCTTTATAACTGGCGGCAGGGACTCCCGCCCTGCGAAACATCCACCAGCTTAAGCTTCCACTCCAATGTATTATGCTTATTTATCCACATATATGTACACACATATAGATACACATATAGAGGAAAAGTTTGGCAGCCCTTGCAAACTCCTTTCTCCATCCATAACTTAAATCTATATAGTACATAGCTTATACGTATGAGCATCTCAAATCTAATCCAACAACGTATATCGCCCTACACGTGAATACTGTACAGCTGAAAACAGGAAGAAAAATCCAGCACACTTATTCCCATGCATAGGAATATTACATACGTTTTGTATCCACTCCATCAGAATTCTAAGTTCCATTTCCTTAATGACAAGAGATTTCTACAAAAAACTGCCCACAGTATTTGATTTTGTTACACTTGAGGAATAAAGCAATATAATAAGCAATGTACTCTGTATTTTACAGTATTGATTTTTCTCCATTACGCTTCCAAAAACTGCAATTTTCCTCTCGAAATTTTAACATTAAAAAATACAAAGTCACATACAAATATTAAGGGAGAAAGTTCAAAGTGAAAGTTAAGCCAGAAATTCAGCTTTTTCTCTACAGTTAAATGAAAGGTATTTTTCCTGGAATGAGGAAGAGCATAGAAGAGTAGAAAAAGAGAGAAAAATATTTTGATTGAATTGTATTTTTATGACATCTATGTACATGCACACGTCGCTGTCATAGCAGTAAAAAAAAAGAGAAGTGAAGCTTAGGATTTTTTACATGACGAAAATTCCGAAATCTGCACGTACAATATTAAAACATATGTATATGTTCTGTGTACGGTGACTTAAGTATAGAATTAAAAACATGTACTTAAAGGCTCTCCTCACTTTAGTCTTGTTGTAAAGATAAGGTAGGTTTTAGAAAATGTATGTCTGCTCGTACAAACAACTTAGGAGAATATTGTAAGGTCAGGTAACATTTATATGTAAGGGGCGTAGGAGGAGGACTTTCTAGGGTATTTATACGTGTGTGTGTGTCTGCGGTAGAGTGGAAGTGAATGTAATTATGTATATGAGTGGCAAGGGAAAGTAGAGTATTTATCTATATAGGACGAGTGAGAGAGTAGGAGCAAGTAGTGAGGGTAGGGCCATGTATGTGTAGTTGAGGATCATTTAAAGAATTGAAAGTACATGCTCTCACATACAGGACCTATCAGTGTCAGACGGATGCCTCGGAACGAACCACTCCTCTCCTATTTTCCTGGCCAAGTTATAGTAGTAGGTCTAGTTGGGCCAAGTTTATTTCCTCCAAGACTCAATGATGAGTAAATCCTCTAGAAATTGCTACTAAACTTTAAGTGGTCACTCGCCTTCCAACTCCTACTTATTTCCCATCATTTTTCTTAGTTAGAAGACTTTCTCTCTCTCTCTCTCGTTCTTTTCACTCGCTACAAGTTGAGACCACCTCTTGAAGATACTATACATCTTTTTAGGGTAGGATTCTTTCTCTCTCTCTCTTCCTCTCTTTTTCACTCCCTCCTTTCTCTCCCATGTACTCCAAGACTTTCAACTCTCTCATCCTCTTTCTATTTTTTCTCTCTTCTTCTTCTTTTCTTCTCCTCGTGATTCTTTTAACACGTTCAGTCTCTTAGCTTGAACTTCTTTTCTCTCTCTACTATTTTCTCCTTCTCACATGTCTTGCTCTAGATCATTGTGATTAGCCTCCATGCCCTCATCACTTGCTCCTACCGTTAGATTTACTGTTTCTCATAATGTAGAGTAAACCATGAACTAACAAGGGTTATTTATTTTTTCCACTTTTCTTTCTCTCTCTCTCTCTCTCTCTCCCTTTCTCCTCCCGTCCCAACCAACTTTTATCATTTCTTCTATTTTTTCTTTCCTTCCTTCCTCCTTTTGGTATATTTTTAAAAGGCTCTAGTTATGCCGATAATTTATTGGCTAACACGCTCCTCTCTATAAGGAATTACTCTACAACACTCCTCTCACTACTCTTTTCCTTCCTTTTTTTCCTCTCCATCTCAATTCCCAGTCCACTTTTTTTTATATGTATGTACTATATGTATGTATTGCTTCACTGGTGAAAATACTTTTCCCAATAAAAATACTACTAGAGATAAAAATGGAAGAAAGTGTTTAACCTTAACAAAGTACCGTTTCCTTCGTGCTTGTGACTCTTTTATTTTTTCTTCTTCTTCTTCTTCTGGAGATGAGGAAGAAGAAAAGCAAAAGAGCTTAAAAATAACTGGGAGGAAGGAAGGAAGTTCATCTCTTTTCTTTTAATTTTCTTTTTCCTCTCCCTCCCCCCCACACACACATAGATAGAACATTCACTTTGAGTTTTCTCCCGTTTGCATAATAATCATAACGAGGGGAGTAATTGTAAACTTTTACCATTGTCTTCTTTGTAAGCACAGTCGTAAATGTTTTATCTTCTTGTGCTCAAGCAGAGGAAAAGATACTACTGGGAACAAATTATTACTGTTTTTTTCTATTCCCACCAATTTCCCTCACGTAACGTAATCAAGAGAAAAATAATATTTACTTGAAGGGGAATTTTTGAGCTGAGGAAAATTCTCCCGTTTGAATGTGTAGCTCCTTTCTTTTTACTTTCACCTTTATTTTTGTGGACGTTTACCATGTGGACGAATCTTTTCATAATTTCCGGACTCTACTTTTATGAAAGTTCTTCAAGTAAATTTTGGAAAGACTTTGAGAGTTTGTTCCTTACCTGGAAAATAAATAAAAAAAATTCATGAAATTAGTTACAGTTTTTAAGCGATACAAAGATATTTTCTGGAATGATGACAGCATGGAAAAAATGTTCGGATACGATATTAAGTTGACACGAGATTAAGAGGTTTTTGGTGCGATGCATTTACCGTAGAGTATACATGTATATTCCTTGTAAGAATTGTTAGGGAGTTTAAAAAGTGACAACTCACTTGCCTAAAAAAAATTTTTGTCATCATATAAAAGGAATGGGTGGGCAGATTTTCAAAGAATCCACATGACAAAAAGAGTTGACGCGTGTAATTGCGTTATCGGGACCCTCACTCATCCTTCCCTCTTCCCTTTTCGTAATGTAAGATCCTACACGGAACTAACTGCTGAGAATTTCTTTAACTTTGATATATAGTAAAATACTTGGAACATGGGAAGTCTATTGGTATGATTAAATAATACGCTTAAAACTACAACTTTTCTCCATATAAAACTTTATTCGGTAGATTTTCATTTGAAAATTACCTAACTTTGTACAACTCTCACCCTAATTCGTACATCAAGTGTAGGAGTTTTGTGTGAGAGCTGTAGAGCATGATAGAAGTAATGATTTGCCAAGTCAGGGAAATTTAATAGACCAAGGGTTGAGAGTATATAAGATGATTCAAAAAAGGCAGAAAACATTCATCCTTGTGTAAAGTAGCTTGAATACATGGGGTGGCTATGTGAGAATGAATTGTACTCTGAAATACAGGACAGACACACTTGGACTAAAGTGTTCTGATTTTATGATTTAAGCCATGACTAATAGAATTAAGTTGAAGTGACAAGAGTCAAGTTATTTCAAAAATATTATTCCCCTTGTTAATTCCTCCTTCTTTGGAAAATTTACTTGGAGTGGGTGAGAGACTGAGTAGAAAATCTGTGGTCTCCTACCCAAAGCCTCTCTCCTCGCTTTCAACATTACAACCCTAAGACTTGAGACTTGACTTGCATTTGACTCTGATTCTTTCACTAAAAAGCATTACTAAATTAATCCTATTTAACATTCCCTCCAAAAAATACAATTAAACCAGGAAATACTTTTCATTATAAAGGAAATGCATTTATCAACCTTAATTTTTTTTAACTTCTTTTAACACAAAGAGGAAAGATGATATACAAAAATTGGTGTTATTTTGTTAATATTTTATGTCCCCCTGATTTACATTTATTTTGTAAAGATTGCACTTTCAGTGTCCACACACACGCCTTGGAAAAAAATATATGGGCTATTCAATCCTTGCAGTACATAGGAAAATGGTTAAAGGAAGGAAGAGTGTGTATGTAGAAAAGAGAAGGAAAGGAAAAGCTCATTTGATTCTCACGTCTAGAAAAGCCACGGAGCTCATTTATTCACAAGACAAGATAATTAACCCAGAGAAATGAAATGGGTTCGTCTCCATGCACACATTCAAGGAGGAATTAACCATCCTTCCATACATAATAAAAGCGTAGTTAAGCCAAATGAAGCAAAAACAAAGTTGCTCGGACTTTATGCAAATCCCAAGCTATACAAACATGTACAACCTTTAAACCTTACTTATATTACTCTCACTCTTAATAAGCTCCTTTGCAAAATTTATATAGAGAAAAAGATAAAGGAAAATACGGAGCATACCGGAAGTTTAATTCTTATAAGGACATTAGCTACAGAGACCTTACATACACTCAAGCACTCATTCAAGCATAAGAGAAAGGGAACGGTCGTCCACTAAAGCTGTGGAAACCAACACGGCAATGGTTCTTTCATTATGTTATTATTACCAAGACACTGTGCTCTCATTTCCGAATATAATTATTCAGTAGTATAGTCATTTACAGACTCTTCCTTTTAACTACTCCCTCCAACAGTTACCAATGTATTCTATACATACACTCTCTTCATATAAGAAATCCCTTTTATATGTACACCCTTCAGGCTTTATCTATATACTCGGCATTTGAAGCAGTTAGCCCTTCCGATATGAAATATATATTTTCATACTAAATACTTACTTAGACATCGGGACTAGAGCTGAGCTCCTAGCCTTGCCCGTTCCTAATGAAGGTTAGTTTTTCCTCGCTCCTCGCTCTTCGTAATAATAAGCACACGGAAATCGCCTCTTCTCAAAACTACAACCTCCTTTCCTACGTCCTACTCCGGTTCATCATTTCCCTAGGATTCTTGCCATTTCTGTATAAGAGCTAAATGTAAGTGTGCAATAACTATTTCTGGCTCGGTGTGAAGCAAATAATGCTTCGAAGCTTCATAGTGTGGAACTATAGGGAAAGCATAGGAATAGTATACCAAGCTTACATAGGAACCATGGGAAAAGTAGATAAGTTACACATATAGTAGAAACATGGAAAATCATAGCCTTAGCCACTAACCCAGTTAGGTGTGGTTTTGGGGAAAAGTGGGTAACTGTAACAAGAGAAAATTCACTGGTCGTCCTTTCTCCTTTACATAATTTTGCTTATATAGAGGTTGAGGGAGTACGGACTAGAGTCTATTAGTAGAGAAAAGCCTGATTATATTTCCTCATCCATCTTACTGTGCTGTGTGAGCCATGGAGGGCGAAAATGGTTATTTGGGATGAAAACTGATGCAAAAGGTTTGGAAGTGACTGGAGTGGGTGGATGGGTCCATTTATGTAAGTAGGCATGTAATGGGACTGGTATAAATAGCCCTTTAGGAGCTTACATGAGGAAATTGACTGGAGTCGACTACTATGCTCTTGCATAGATAATGTTGTCCTAAGGGCACATCAAAAGTTATAATCTGAAAAGACGTTGAAGCCACAGTCAGTGATTGATGGACCCATTTCTCTTCTCCTTTGTCTTTCCTTCTCTCTGTCTCTCTCTCTCTCTCTCACTCTATAGCTCTTCCTTCCTACTACTCCTCTTCTGGGTCTTCCTTTATTCCAGCTTGTAACAATGCTCAAGAGGTAAGACTCCTGTTCCTCTAGGAAGGTATCTATATTTCAGTCCTGGTATTCTCCTCTATAGGGATACCCCACCAAGTGTGTATAGGTTACAATCCTTATAAGAAATCTATCCAGAATATAATAAGTAGAGGAGAAGGAGAAGGTTCCCTTGAATTTTACACCAGGCCTATTACTGTTCATTTATATATTCGTCCGTAAAATAAATGAGTGTCTTCTCCTATCAGAAATCAAAGCACTCATATTCTTTACTGTATTACCCCTACTTTTGTCTTATGGAGAATACAAGAGTATTCCTTAAGACACCACTTGAATAGTATCTAAGTACGTACATAGATACGTTAAATTTGTAAAGATGACTGTCTTTTATTAAATGAGAAAGCCAAAGCCTGACATTGTTATTACTACTACCAAGTTTAACATGAGTACATAGCTATAGGCAATGTAATGTAAAAAAAGCTTTTTAAACTGTATAGCTCCTTCTAACCTGTACAAGTATATACATACATGTGTGATATAATTTCCAGTAGTCATAGAGCCAGGAGTTGGAAGAACATTTATCAGGAACGACATCACCTAAGAAAATAGCTTTTTTTCTCTCTTTTCTTTTCTCACGTTTCAGGGACGGCTGTTGCAACTGCCACCATCACTTTTCCAACTTGCACCTTCAATTCACTCTCATTTCATTTTCATTTACCTCCAACTGCCTTTCCTATATACACTTGGAAACTGAGAATGTTGTATGTAGTACTATTTTTTTAGAGTATATTTGTACATGTATATTTTAACCACACAAAGATATACATATGTGTAGAAAAAAAAACGGAGAGAGAGAGAGAGGCTTTCAATAAAATACTACTGCAACTATTCGCTACTAACACAGACCTGTCTATCTTTCAAGTCCTGGGGGATTTTCTATCAAGACAATACATACAAGTCTACAAATATTGTTTCCCAACTTTTCTAATCATATATGTAGAGAGATATATTATTAACATGTATCAGTATACATGTGTATACATGGTATGTCATTATTTTGGGCTCTATATATTTTCTCTTTGGTATGTCACCCAATGTAAAGAGAGTTCCAGGTCCGAAATGAGAATTCTTTAGTGAGCTGAAGCATAAAATGCATTTAAAAGCATTATTGTTGATTTTAAATTCGGATTAGCTTTTATCTTTATTTGTACTGTTAATTTGGTGTAGCTTGAAGTTCTCTTATATGCATACGTCCAGTGTTAATTTGCTCTATTGTGCATTGCAGCATAATGGAGAGGTTGGGAGGAGGAGAAAAAATGCAAATGCTAGCTTTTGATTACTACGATGTGTTTACATAGTGCTGTATAGTATTGGTAAGGTAGTATTAACGAGCACTTCTCAAATGAGAAGGAGAAGAAGATGGAGAGGAAATTATAAAAAGCAAACGTGACTATTATGAAGGGACAGGAGCTTTTATCATTTAGAAAACTAGTTCAATCGTACACAAATAATCTCTCTTAACTGTTTCATCAATCATGGGCACACACATAAGCGGTGAGGATCTCTGTAGTAAAGTGTAGGAGAAAATAGTAGCAGTAGTGGTTGAGAGCTGAGGAAATCCATCAATGTCTTCGTTCCTCCAGCTCTTTTACTCTTTCTACATGGCGAATTTCATCCAAAAATTTCCAACTCTAAAGGAATGCAATAGATTTATATGCTATATACATAATATCTAGAGTGTACATACTAAATACAGTGTATGTACGCCCAGCCTAGTTTACCTAGTAGGACTCTCCTCTTGGCAAAATTCTTCCTAATCTTAAACCAAAGACGCTAAAGTGAGAAGAGAGGGGACCGATTGGTAGGAAAGATACTACAAGATTTATGAACTTTTATGTAATAATAGAACCGTACCGAGCTTAAGTTAAAATATTGAATCGTCTCTTGTCTCACTTCTAATTTTAGCTTAATATATAAACGCTCCTTCCTCAATCCCCTCCTATGTCAACACAATACAAGCATTCAATTAGTTTCAATTAATTCTACAAGAATTTCTTGAAGAATTTTATCGTCCTCCCTTTTTTACAACCTTACCTAGATCTAATACAACTATGAAAATTTTTATGGCTAATTTCTTCCTCACCCTAAAAGTATATCGTCCCTTTTCTATAGTGAAATTAATTTTTTAATAGTATCCTTCATATTATAAATGCCACCTTCAAGAGCAATTAAATGACAAACTTCTCTCCATATACTTCCTACATAATATCAAAAGAAGCGAATCAAAGGATGAAAACAGGAATTTGATACCCTCTAATAATGACTCAGAAAATGACAAAAAAACATGTATAACTCCAACGCTATTTATAACCAGCCATACTTATAGGAACAGGACTTTATAGTGACAAAATTCAAATAGTCACCAAGACAGGACATAACATAATTTTTAAAAAACAAGGAGTAGAGTATTTAAAAGGGCCAAGTGAGAATTTGAAGCGATAATTAAAAAGGAGAGATACCCTGGAGAAATTAAAGGAGGAAATTAAATAAAACATGATGACTATGAGAGGTTGGATGATAATAAAAGTGAGAGAGAGCAAGAGGGAAAAAACAAAAGCCTCATCCCCTCCAGAGCATTGAATTTTTTATCACCGTTACACACTTGAATTCTCCTAAAAATTCCAACTCCTTCCTCCTAAAATCCCACTCTAACTTTCATATACATGTTTCCATAGATACATAAATACTATACACGTAAGTTATACCGTCAAATCCAAAGGATTAAAAACGATGGACTGATGTCGCCCATTTTAAATACTCCTTCTCAAAGAACCCTTACATCCTTATGTATATGAATGTATTTACAAGCGGATCTCTTATCCAACAAGCGCTCCTACTTCATAGTCACTAACAAATGTCGTACTACACATAGTAGAGATGGTAAATTCTGGAAATATGAAACACTTTTAATGAGTCTGTATATTAAGACAATTAATACGTTCAGCTCAATGGACCATCCCACCACTCATCACTATAAACTCGGAAGAGGGAAAAGTATGGGCTCTGCTATGTTCTATGTATTTAAACTACATAAGAGCCAAGACCTTATGATAAAGATTCATCATAGGGAACTTTTTGACGCTTTGCTCCAGTAACAGAGGAAATACATGGAGATTTTTCCTATACGTATGCATAGCTAGTTTGAGTATAGCTTGTTTTCTGTTGAACTTGGAGCCGAGATTTAAAGAGGCGCAATCAAGTGGAAGGAATCAAGACAACAGCATGGTCTCCAAGTTTACATATAAGTATGTAATATTGATGGGTATAGGGCTAGAGAGTTGATATATATTTTGTATGGTATAGTTATAGTGTAAGGAAAAGAGAAGAGAGTGGCTCTTGCTCGTCGCATGAATTTGATTAGAAAAACTTTTTAGGACGTGTACACCGGGGGTACACAAAGCTTGTAAAAACATTGATGACTTTAATTTTGAGCAAACAAAACCAATCGAGGCTCCCCTTTCATTTTCATTAGTTTCCCCTCTTCTCGTCTCTCTTTCTTTCTCTCTCTCTCTCTCTCTCTCATCTGTATCAACCTTCTACTACTTATACTTTTCCTCTCTCTCCATCATAAACCATCCCAACTTTCATCACGACTTTTGATTTTGTCTTCTTCTTCTTCTCCTCCTCCTCCTCCCACACTACTCCTTTCCTCTCTTGAACTCTTGTAACTTGTATGGAGGCTTATTTAAATAGACACACTGCTATGATATAACGTAGTAGAAAAGTATAAGAACAAAGTCAAGCTTTAATTATTGTAATAACCAAATTAGAATTCAAAACAGACGGGAATTATTTGAGTCGACACTTTTCTAATCATTATTAATTATTATTATTAAAGCAAACTTAGTCTCGTTAATTACTTGCTTCATTTATTTATAGTGTCCTCTCCTTATTCCTTGGCATACTCAAAGAGCGTGTACATAATGAACGAATATACGCAGAGTATGCTCCTCTCCTTCTCTGTCGACCTCTCACTGTGAGTCAGTTTTATAAATTAATGACTACTCCTATAATATTTCCAAGGGCTCCGTCATAAATTCATAGGAATTAAAAGGACAGCTTTCATTTACTATAATTTCCTCAGAAAATTTAAATACTCAGTTCCAATTAATATACAGCTATGGGTTTGAGTGTATAATGGAAAAAATTAATAATTATTATTATTATTTGCTTGGAAAATTCTTGGAATTGTTCATATTGAATATAAGAGCTGACTATGGCTTTGGAAAGGTTCATTTCCCATGATAAAGTAATTAAAGCTTGTGCTATTTCATAGAATGATATCCATCGTTCCTGGCTCCTGTGAAATCATCCGTGATGCTACAAGAGCTAAAACAATTATTACTACAGCTTGAAACATTAGAATGACGAATTTTTTCCTATTCTCATCATGACGATAGTCTTGTGTCAAGAGAGGGGAAAAAATTCCGCGAAATAGTGACTAAATGGGTTGAAATTGCCGGAGCGTGTGTAATTCATGGTATGACAATGGATATTAATTGCATCAAAATATCTATGGTTTCCTCAATTTTATGTCCTTGAAAATCATTTAGACCAGCGGAATCATTGGTTCATCAAGTCACAAAAATAACTATAAGAGATAGCAATGATGGAGTTACGTGAAGTGTGAAACGTTCTGTAAATAATTAAAGAAACCTTGAAAATCCCCCACTTAAACTATTCGTCATAAACTAATTTTCTAAGAATTTTATTTTTAGATTTAAACCTCAAACGCTATTTATCCCAGAGCATTCACTGGATGATCGAATCATGAGTAAAAACAAAAGATTGGGGCATTGACCATGACCATGAAATTTAATTTCCTATGCTTTAACTACCCATGACTATTTGTTAATGTGACATCCACAAGTGAGTGCACTCACACTGCATGAGTATTACCTTTAAAATTACCTCAATTTTTTAATGACTCAAAGTCGACTTTTTTACCCTCAAATTTTACTCACCAAAAGCCTTGTGTGAAAATGCCATATTGCAGATTATTGCGGCTTCTGCTGCATAACATTATGAACTACAGAAGCCCTACTATTCCCGCATGATTTAATCATTTCCTTCCGCCTAAAATCTTTACACACTATAATTTACTTTTTACTTGATGTTTTCTCTCCTGTAGACAAATTTTCCTTGAAAGGATGAGTGTATAAGCGATCAAATATATAACAAAGTGTAATAAAACAAAAGTTACACATAAAAACAAAAATACAGCACCTGCTCTTCCACAAAACTCATCACAATCCATTTTAACAACATCAAACCCATGGAATCATCCAGTGATAGAGAAGAAACGTTTCTTTCACAAGTTGACAACAATTTTGCCAAGTGAGAAACACCTGCGTCAAAATATTTCATATCCATCGGAATTTATATACATAAGAAACCATGGGGCAAAAAAATGATTTTTTCCTATAGCCCAACTTCCCATCTCACAACTCTTCTTCACATAATAAAAGGTACCCTTGAATATTTGAACCAGCCAAAAGTTAAAAATTGAGTTTGGTATAAATCAAAGGGATATATGGCTGTATACATAGCCTATAGTTATGAATGTTGAGAGTGATGCCATGCATTAATTTAATTCCCATAGATATGTGCATATGAGAAAAAAACAAAATACCAAAAGGAACATACTTGGATTACAAATGACTTGGTTCATTTCACATGTTGACATGGACGGATCCTTGTTAATCATCAGAGTCTCACTTGTCTTTTGACGATATCCAAGTGAGATATTGAACAATGCAACGATACTCCGCTTACGGTTTTTAATTATTCCCTAGGACTCATTATACAGAACAAAACTCTCATCTCTTCATTGCTTATACTGAGTGAGTCCAGCGCATGTACGTAGAGGAGAGCTGCCGGAGGGAGGACAAATCAGCAAAGTAATTAATAAAGTATTTAAAATTGCAAATGTGTGGCAATGGCAAGGCAATTGCAATAACTTTTGTCTCACCGTAATTACATCTTCCAAAAGGACTCCGCATAATTGCAACAGTTGAGAAGCATTTAGAATGTCACTGGCAGCCGTAAACTATCTACACGTATATACACACACATAAGAAATCCATGTAACTACTACCAGTTTCCCCACTATACTATAATAATACAGAGAGGATACAGGGCAACAAAAAAAGCCACCATACCATATAGAATATACACTACGTATATGCATACGAGTTAGTACATCATCCTTTAGTTTTTGCTCCCATAAATTTCATTCTCAATTAACTTTGCCTTCATATTTTCAAAGTGACAATGTTTTTGCTCTTGCCGTGACAATGACTGTCATTGTACTCTCGTCTTCCAGCTCCTCTTGCATTAGTCATCCATTTAGACGTCCCTGCCTATCCCCGGCTCCTATTAACCATCCACAAAAGTTACATTGAACAGCCGCAACCCTCATATCAAGATAACAAGTAGCTACTACTCCACTTCTTAAGAATTTCTCTCTTTTCTTATTCTTAATATTCCTTCAATGTTTTTAAACACGGACTGTAGAAAAGAACGGTTCCAGTATTTAAAAAAATCCATCTATTTCTCTATAGGACGCTCACATGTTTAAAAATATAGAGTATCTCCATATTAAATAACACATACAGTCCTAAATACACACGTGTTTTTAAAAATAGATACAAAAAATTTCAAGAGCACGAGGAATGAATATTGTCTAGTAACAAAAAAAATAGTAGCAAATAAACCAGAGGCTCAAATAGTAAATGCAAACAAATACTTTTTTTTTCCTCCAATGATCCATTCCTTCAGAAAAGTTCTGACAACTGAAAAAATTTACATATCAAGTTGAAGCTAGCTACTACTAAAATTTAACATGTGTATTATAGTATGTAATGGGAGAATGATGATAATACTAAAAGAGTAAGTGAGTTATTTGAAAGGGGGGAAAATATTCGCTGGGGAAAAATAATAAATTGTCTGAGTGTCACTTCCCTTCATTACTCATTGCCATGCATTGGAAAAGATGCAGGGACGAGAGAATGAAGCTATATGGAATTTGTAATTGCACGATTCTTTTCCATGATGATCATGTCTCGTTAGATTTGATTTTTTTTATATTATCCTTTTACAGTGTCATTCATTGAATATTATTGTGTTGGAAAAAAAGCACGGAGAACATTACTATCTGCTGCTGTTGCTATTGCTGTTGTTATTATTATTATTGTACTGTATATAGGGTTTGATTCCTATTACAAATATTAAGTTATCTTTAGTATTGCTTACTGAAAGAAGAAAGAGAATCATTGCTTAACTGCGTGAGGTCATTGGAATATTTAAACGATCAATTCTCGGCTTGGCGGTCTTCGGTCTTTACGTATAGTAGTAACATTGAAGAAGAAGGAGGAGAAAAAAAATATACAGAAAAACTTTTTTCTTTCTCTCTTCCTCTCCTTCCTACCGATCCATTCTATAATACTAACAAGTCTGAATGCGAGGAGAAGATCTATTTCACCTGCGGCTATAGATCCTTCTTTTCATATAAAAATCTTATAATAATTCTTCTACTTCATAAAGTGATGGATGGAAGAAACACGTGTGTGTATGTGTGTGAGTGTGTGTGTAGTGTAAAAGGTTTTCCCTTCCACTACTTTTAATTCACAAGAGTGAGTGTATACATTACATAAGAGTGACTTAAGTACGTATCACTCTATCCTGGTATAGTTTCCTAGTTTTTTTTTAAACTTACTACATGATTTATGTACATTACATAAATCATGAGAGTGAGAGTATATATGGAGAGACGGGGATTTGATGTAGGAATTTTTTTTAAAGATTCAATGTTTCAATGTATTAGCATAACTTTATATTATATTTTTTTATACACACATATATTTTTCAAATTCAATGCAATTTATAATGATAAAATAAAATGAAATGTCCATTTCGTATTGGCAATAAGTTTGAACGTTTGAAGGATGAAAAGTTTGAACACCTCCGTATGAGAGGAACATGTCTTTTGGGATTTTATCTTGATGAAGGAAGACAAGGTAGTAGACGAGAGAGAATTTAGAGCAAGAGCGAAGAAGAAGATTCAATCAAGTGTCGGAATATTATTGCTTTATTTTAATAAATACTTATCTGTATATGGTTAATATTCAGCCTTGTCAATCATTTCCTCGGCTCCTTTTCATCCCTTCCCCTCCTTCAACATGTAAACATGTTTTAAAGTCGAGCATCAATAATAATTACCCTTTTTATCAGTCCTTTGAATACCTTGAGCTTTATCTAGATGATATACATATGTGCATATGTACACACTATGGAAATATTAATGAGAGTTCATTACCTTTGATGTGGTTTAAAAATGA
>JAQFXU010002180.1:0-22379 GCA_034693705.1 Spatulosminthurus flaviceps
GTGGTTGTTATTTCAGTTTGCTTTTAAGCAATTCGTGCATTAGACCACTTTGCTTCTCCAGCGACGATATGTATATATATGTAACCTTATGAGGAGGGACTCAGGCTGGAAGAACCTCATTGTGAAATAGGATTAATCATGGAAATTCTATATGGAGCTATTAAGTGTTCATTCCTGTGGTGTGCATAGGCATGGGCAGGGAAATCCGAGGGGAATTCATTAGGAAAAGTTCTCTTTTCCTCGGGAAGGTTATATACAGGAATTACATTTTACTTTCAACTATGTATATCGCTCTCTTCATTGTATCTACAAAAAAGCTTTTGTGCATTCTTTAAATACTTGTGGAGGAAGTGTGAGCTAAAAAAAACCTTGTTGAAATTTTATATTGTATTTTCCAAAATTGTTATTAATTTTCCAGGTGAATGCTTTATATTTATCTTTTGGACAAAAATTAATATGGGGCTTTCTTTCAAAACATTATAATAAGGTAGGAAAAAATAATAATAAATTATGTTATATGAAAATATTATTCCAATTTTGACTCCCATACTTTAGTAATACTCAAAGCTAGACATGTAGAACCACATTGACAGCTGTGGCTAGGGCGGGAGAGAGTTCCCCTCCCGACCTCCCTCCATCCCATAATAAAGTTGAACCAAAGAACCAACTCCTCAGTATAGGCTCCATATCATAATAATAATAATAATATCTTATACTACTGCATATTAGTTGGTAGTGTCTAATTCACCTCATAAATTCTCGTAAGAAGAATACAAATGAGAGCCTGGGTGATTTATTCATTGGACTTGGGGAGAAGGGGTGAGGTACACGTCTAGTAATAATAATAACTAATACCAGGGAAATTAGCCTATCAAGGAAATTCTTACATGTAACATCTACGTGCGAGAGAGGGGGTATTCTGAACATATAAGAGAGAGAGAGAGAAGCAGAGAAAAGGTGACTGTGATTATGTCAAGGGAAAAAATATTAACGTCATTTGCCTAGATCAGTTCTATATGAAGTAGTGGTTGAGCTTTGAGTATAATAGAAAAGAGTCAAAGTATATTTGAATAGATTACAGCATAGGTTGAGGGGGTAGGACAAAATACGATTCTATTGTTTAAATACATGCTAAAATCATTCATTCCGTGGTAATAAAAACAAAAATATGTACATACAAAAGGTGGAAGGTGAATTTTGCAGAGCTCTTCAAGCTTTTCCTCCTTGAAAAACATGTAGATATTTTCCATTATATTTATAAATACAAGCCTTCCACTTGTTACAAGAGCTTTGAGCTCTAGAACAACTAAGGTCCTAGAAAGTTACTATGTTCATAAGTAAATGAAGAATTTGAGAGGATAATAATAATAGAGTTTATGACAAGCTTAGTCTAATGATATGGTCTATTAAAGACTTCTGTATCCGCGTACTAACACGTTATTTAATCTCCCTCTTGAGTTTTATTAGAACATAATACAGGTTTTGTATTTCTTAAATATAGGAGCTCTTTCCATTCTTCCTCCTCCTCGTCCCTCCTTCTCCTCCTCCTCCAATAAAAGAAAAATACAATTATTTTTAAATATATGACAAATTTTTTTTAGACAAACAACTCTATGCCAACAACCTATAGGTCCTTAGAATCACGAAGAAGAATTAATTCAAGAGCAACCAGCCAAATACGATTAGAGCATGCACATGATTCCTCGAAAACTTCACCTATTCACTCTTCCTTTGTCGTATGGCTTTTGACTTGGGAAGGAAAAACTGCTTATTGTGAGGACACAATATGCTTATCACGCTCTGTAATTTCTACATTAATTGTTCATGTGTGCATTGAATAAACATATACTATACAAAGTGAGAAGAAGGTATGGGCAAAAAAAAAATATTTTTACGTTGCTACTATTTAACGGAGAAGGAGCACGAATTGAGCTTCATTTATGCTGGCTCATAGCTCAATTGTTATGGGTGTCTATAACATAAGAGGAAGGAAATAAATGTTGGCGTACTCATTCATGCTCATGATCATATATGAAAAAAGCAGGAACGACCTTCAGGTTCCTTCCAATTTAGCCTTCTTCACTGACATCAAGTTTGAGATTGAGAACTGCCAGCTAAGTTACCTTTCCATAATAACTATGTGTAGTGGCAGGTCTTTAGCGTCCCGATCCAACCTCAAGAAGAGAATAGAATAATAATACTCGAAACCATTAGAATATTCAGAGAATTTTTTTCTCGTTCCTTCAACCAATGCGTACATCATACCTGAATTAATGCTGAATTGTCTTAACGTATAGTAATTAGTAGTAGTTCTCTAGTAGTACCATGAAGTAACAGCCAGAAATATAATTTCTTTGGGTGAGATAAATGAAAGCCCAAGATTTCATACGCATTGAGATTTAGAGATAGGTTCATTTACAAGGGTTAATTGGCATTAGTCCAGTCTTTGATTTGACTAATTCGACATTTCTTTGAATACAAAGGCACCCCGCGTTTTGCTTACATTCTATTGTCTCTCTCTCTCTCTCGCTTTGTGAAAGAGTGGAAGGGCAGGTTGGGAATTATATCCACCGTGTCATAATGTCTGATTGTAAAGATCAATAGGAGCTAACAAGACTACTTTGATTAAAACCAGTGGAAATAATTGTGTGATGGAACTTTCCTTAGTACTTGCTTGCTATCTCTCTCTCTCTCTCTACTCTCTGGTCCTATAAAGTAATAAGGCAGGTGTGTATAAGGAGGGAATAATTCTTATCCTTGCCTCAGATTTTCATAATAAAAGCAGCCACCTGTGCCCTAAATTCCTATAAATAATAATGACTCCTATTTTTCATTTGCTAGTTTCACAAACTTGAATGTAAAGTAAAAGGTTCGTTGGAAATTACTTTGATTGTTATCTCTTGACAATTCCATGAGCAACTACTACTACTACTATCCCTCTATATAGGTGAGAGCTCTAGCTCCATTTGAAATGTTGCTCAAGAAATATTTTATGTCTAAGTAAGAAAATATGATTATGCTTGTTAAAACACAGTGCTCCTCACATTCAAAGAAAAAAATTTATCCTATAGGAATGAATGAGTTCATTGGAAATAAAAGTGGGGAAAAAATCCTCAAAGCTTTTTTATGATTTTAAGTATCTACTCTCAAGGTATGGATTGTATGTAGGTGAGAGAGAGAGAGTGAGAGGGAAGCCAGTAAAAATAAATTTGTTTTTAAAAGTTAAATATCATATACGATTGAGTAATGTACAATGTAAGATTGTAACGTTAAGTTGACTCAGTTGGGTGCATATAACGACCATACATTATTTCTACACATGAATCTTTAGTAGTAGTTTGTAAGTAGTATAGTAGTGGTCAAGCTGTTTAATTCATCAAGGCCAAGTAAAAAAAAATTATTGTGGACTTGTTTTTTTTTTCGTCGTGATTTTGTCATAATGAATCTATGTAAGATAAATGGAGGAAAATGTTGATGAAATTTTATTATATATGACTGTTCTTCTGTGTTATTATTTACATGTAGCTATAGTTTTTGGCAATCAAAAGTAGTAAAATAGGTCTGTATGAGCGTCTCAATGACAAGACAAAAACCTATACATGAGCATGGTCAATTCCTCAAGATTCACGTTCCTCTATTTCTCTACTTTTGTCCTTTCTCGCTTCCATGGTCCTACAACATAGCCTGTATACAAAGGCTACAGAAGGGAGGACTCTTATGGATGTACTATTTGAGACACAGGCACGAGACGACGGCTTTGAAATGATGTCACTTTCCTTAGACTGGAATTGAGATTATATAGAGACGTCATTGCCAAATAGACTCAGTACCTTTTGTTTCCGTCCTTTTGTCATTTCCTCACAGAGATTATCCACACTGAATAGATCATAGATCGGGCTAGAAACTCTCTCTCTCTCTCTCTCTCTCTTCTGTAACTACACTATAGTGGACCAAAAGGACAGAATAAAGAAACAATGCGTACAGACGCGTAAGATGTGTTCACCATTCTTATGTCTTATTGTTCTCCGAGGAATCTCTACACTATATATTTTACATGTATATACATACAAATACTTTTCTTAACACGTTGTATATCCATCCCCCTTGTGTACATTGTGTGTGTGTGTAAGTATATGCTTTGAAGATATTTCTCTCTCCTATATATTAAATTGAAGTCGGAAATAGCTTTTATTTGAGTCGTGTGTGCACTGAATATGGCAATGGCATTAACTTGCAAAACAACAACTCTTTTGCCTTTCCCTTATTTAGATGGAAATCCTGAAAATGGAAAGAGGCGAGAGCGACGTGGTTGTCTTGCCACGTTGTTATTCCCGCAAACAAACAATGAACGTAATTATAACACACAACATATAAACTCCAAAGAACCATGTCTAATCCTTTTATAATACCCTGTGTGTTGTCTATTATTTCCTGGATTATATTTCCCTTTATCGAACTTGCCAGAAGCCTTGCCGTCCTATGTATATGGCGGATGAATGTAACAGTGCACTATTGTTACTAGAAAATCCTGGCCCTGGCTCTTTGCAACTATCCCCGTGGAAATTTTTCACGGTGGCTACGCAAAGTGTTAGTCTTCCCCCCTTTAGAGCAAAAAGCAACTTGAAAATCCTTAAAAGTTAAATTTTATAGACTCAAACTAGCATGTTGGGAGTAGAACTAAATACTAGAAGGTTGTGGTGTGGGGACCGATTTCATTGTAAACAACTACATCTTTCTCTCTCTCTCTCTCTCTGTCTCCCTATAGCATGAGCAAATTCATTTGATACAGTCAAGTCAGCTTTTTTGAAATTACATTGGGTATTTAAAGAGTGTTTAAATGCTCAGAGTGTCAACTGACGACAATAAATGACCCTTGCAATTTTGCCATTTCCCATAATCGCGACCTCCTCCTCTGAATATCACATGAAGGAAGGAGGAAGAGAAAGGAGATGGGAAGTAGGAAAAATACTCGTAGATTTTTCTCTCAAGCTTTACAGATATGTACATATATGGAATGCTTTAACAGTTCAATTGGTAATAACATTTCAATCTCTTCAAAGGCATATAATATAGCCTTCACCCTTGAAGTAAACTTTACCTTCAGCTCAATTTGAACGCTTGACATGTCCATGTGCTAACGTGGAGTCATTAAGCAGCTGCGTGTGTGTTTGTGTCTGTGTGTCGATTGTTTTGTTGATCTTTTTATGTACCTTTGATAAATGGGAGTGATTCAGACTCTTTATTTATAAATACCATGATCCTTTTAACGTAATCCTATTTAGTATAGTTTGACTTGACTGGAGCCAGCCGCTGCGCTGAGGTGCAATTCACTTTTCTTGCCAATAATACAAACGGGCAAGAGTGAGTTGGGGGAATTGAATGGGAGGCTTATGGATTTATAAAAAAAAGCCTCTCATGATGAATAGTTATCCTTTATATTTTTTACATGGGATTCCAATTTTCTGGTTAAATGATGATGCTCCGAAACTTTCACATATAAAGGTCTGCTAACAGAAATAAATCTCTCGTAATGGTGTCACATTAAAAAAAGGCTCTCGTTTGTTTGTAATATTTTAGCAATTATTCAACCTCTAAAATTACAGGACGTTTGTATGGAGTTTGTATGAAGTTTGTGTGGGTCGCTGCAGTAATGATAATTATGCAGTTGGCTTTTATTAATTGCGTCTTTGGTTCTGGTAATTCTGATTGAGTGGTTGAGCCTGTAAGGAAATCATTTTTATAATGGCAAAAAATCCGGTGGTAGATTAATTGGTTGACATGGGATCAATGCAGAGGGTGTCATGTAGCTTGGGTATTTAAAGAATGATGCATCTTAATGCAAAACATATTATACGCAAACTACATATTGCAGTTGAGAATTTTATCTAGTGACTAGTGACCTTCCATTAAGGACATAGCTGTCAAAGTTCAAGACCATTTCCTTCTTAAGGTTATCATCCTTGCAATACTCAACTTGCATAATTTCTCGTGAGTCAACACATGCAAGCTTCAGATTACATCCTTAATCATGGTCTTGTCACAAAGGCTTCCATATAGGCCTGTCAGGAATGAAGTACTTATTTAAATACAGTAAGGAATATATTTGCTATCAATTTACTCTTTACCAAGGAGGTAAGCATAAATAATATTCTGGGAATATACCAAACGGTTTATGAGACCTGATGTAATCAAGTTTTACCCACAAGTATCAATGACACAGATTTAGTATCATATTCACCCGCTTTTCTAGTGCTCCAGAACTTAGTGAATCGATATTCTATGCTGTTGACTGATAAACAAGCAGATGATGTAGGAACTTCTGCAGATGCAGCCAATTAAAATGTTAAAAATGAGTTAGATGGGAAACAGATTTCCAGGGATACAGTATTATGCATATGAAACTACACTACTTGAATTACTTATTATGTACTTGCCCCAATTCAGTTTAATTACATTCTGGCTACTTTCAATTCACTGAATACCCTATCAAATTGCTTTTTACTTGGGATTAAAAGTTTATGTGAAAATCTGAGAAACATTTAATATTATTTCATGGAATTTAGCGGGACTCATCATATCACCACCATTTTCCCTAACTAGAAGGCCATAATGTCAAAAGGCAAGTCCTTCATCCGTATCTGTTAATTACTGCTGTTGCTCATACAGATGCCAAATTGAATGTTTGGTTGAACGATCAAAGGTCTGAAATAATATTTTTAAAATAGGGCAGATGATGTTTAATGCGTGAAAGATTTTTTTTAGTGTTTATTCAAAAATGACAGCAATATGCTTCGTTAACCATGTTTGTCATGGAAAATGCTCAAGAAGTACATAAATGCCTGTAAAAAAGTTAAGAACAAAAATGCAGCAAACTGGATTTTATCCGACACTTGTTCAAGGAGTCACGTGTGATAGTTTAACATGACCAATAGTCAATAGACATTGGCTGCATTATGCGTAAATGAACTTTGATTGTGTCAAAGTAAGTAATTTAAACGCATGTAATGGAGAAGCCGAGATTACTGCGGTTGATTCCATGAGCTAAATGAGAAGGCAAGATAGTGCGAATCATTTGGAAGAAATCCAATTAGCGATAAGAGCCTAAATGTCTGGAAATCCGTGAAAACGCTTCAAACATTTCAATGTGTCTAGCGTGCCTGTAATTCAAGGAGCTAACTAGTACACTGTGGTTTACACAAAACCGTATAAGTGGTTCAACATTTTCTTCTTGGCAGGATTGAACTACTTGGTGGAATGGTGGAATCCCTATCAGTAAAAGAGAAGGCTGAGTTAGGGTGAGCGATGGCGGTGCACCGTACTATTACGACTTAAATTAAAATTCTTCTATCAGCCTTCTACAACAGCTAACAGCTTTAATTTGTTAACATAAAGGATCCACGTGTGTGCTTCAGAGATGCAATCATTTAATCAGAAATTCCAAATTAGAAAATTCAAACGTTGCAAGGGCGATTAACAAAGATGGATAAAGTTTTACGTTGTGGTTTTTAAATAATGAATATACTGCAGGGTTGCAACAGTTTTTTAAAGCCGCCTTAGCCCACCTTAGAGATAATTAATGCAAAGTAAGGAGCATGAACGAATCCGAGACCACGTGTATAACGTTAACAAGTTACGAATAACGCAATGACGAACTGGAGAACAACTGGAAGTAATTACTACCTTTTACTACTCTAAGTGCAAGTAATTACATACGGCACAAGGTTAATAAAATTTGAAGGATAAAATATACACCAACTAACATTTAAATTCACTCGATATTTTACATACATGAGAATCAAAAATTCAATCATACAAAGAAGGAAGTAAAACCTAAACCTTTAATTTTTTTAAATTATCAAGGGAAGGGTTTTTGAAGTTTTTTTTAATAAGTGGATCTTATATGCTAGACCATGGTTCATATTGTCAGGATGGATGCGGAGAGAAAGGTTGTTGACCTTGACCACATGACCGCAGCCCAACGACTTCACTTCAACGAGTGCCAAGTGTTCACGTTCATACCTGTGACACAATTCGTTCATTAATGCTTTCATTCTTCCATAAAATTTGATGGTGAAAGGTAGCACTAGATTTACGGTAAAAAACTGGCACGTACCTTATTGATCATTTCAACAACGAAGATAATCTGATTTATTCATACTTAGTATTAATATCGACGGAAGGTAGGTTTGCTGCTGTAAGCACCGTAACGATCGTTGGAATAGGTTTGAGACGGAATACTTCCACTCGATAACGCCACACTCGACTGCAGGTAAAAACACATAGGAACATGAATTATTTTAACATAATCATCTGCTACACTTACAATTTAATTAAAATGTGGGAAAGGAGTGATAACAAGCTGCTTTTTAACATCTAATCAATTGTAACAATTTGACTAAACTTGAAAAAACTCGTAATTATAAAAACAAATTTGCTTTAAGGTGGTAATAGAAGGCTTGGAAATTGTCCAAGAGAGTGATAATTTTTAAATAAAAAAGTCATTTTTCTCAATCAGAGTAATTGATTGCAATTGATTTGCATCTTGACTGTAAATGTATAGGTACCCCAGCATCGGGAATAATTACAACAGCCACAAACTTTCAAATGTTCCAGAAATTCAAACTGATGCCGCAACCATTCATTTACAGTTAGTGACTGTTGCTTCAGGAATATTAAGTTATAATAAATTAGTCTGACTTAAATATTACAGTTCAATATCATTTTCGCCTTAGCAACCAACTGATGCAGTGCAACATTAATTTTCTGTTCATGACTTGTTTTTATTCAAGCTGTCTTGAATAAATTACCACATCATTCAGTTTTTAGTACCACTACTGATCATGACTTTTTAAAAATAATACAATACTTCTCTTTCTCCCCGTTCACCTCAGGAATTTTTTCCGACACAAGATGACAACTTACATGTTGATTATATATAGGTGGAGGAGCAGGTACTATTTGGGCTACGTGGCTAGCCATTGAAACATTTCGCCCACTTGTGTTTATCGTATTCCCACTTCCAGTAACCCATCTATTTGGCATGTCGCTAATGGGCCGCACACTGACGCGACTATAAGATATTATATAAAAGTTAATCAAACGTAGAACCACACTGAAAAGGTATAAAAATTCATTGCAAAACAAAGAACAAAGCATAGAGCATACCTGTCACTGATTTGCCAGTCTGATTTTCTATCAGAGAGCCACGTATCTCTGCTAGGTAAAGAGCTCGATATTTGCGTAGCTGAAACATTTGAGGTGGTTGCGATTCCGTACGCAGCTCTTCTCATCCAATGATCATCTCTATTAGCTGGAAAACTGGGGTCGTCTAAAAAATTCAAAAATTACTAAAGGTCACGGCGAAAACAGATAAGGGATATTAGATGTTACCAAAGTTACAACAAGGTTGCACTACAGAGGGTATTACTATAATAATGAAACAATGCTTCGAACTTCGTTGGGCTGAGTTCGCCTTGGCATCACTCTATGATGAAAAAAATTTGGTTACCAGAAAATTTTCTTTTTGGTGTTTACCATGAAAATGGTTCATATTTTATGAAGGCCTTTGAACACACTTTTCAAGAAGTTTTCAAAACAAAATTTGGGTTAAAAATGCGCCGTTTTTTGTTCTCATCTTATTTATCTGTAACTAAAAATCCGCCAATACATCACTACATGACTCCACCACCTGATGCCGTTGTAACGTTTACTTTCCTATGCCTGTTTTTCCCTAAAAAGTTTAAATTTTCAAGAAATTGCGAATTATTTCGGTCTTCTCGACAAAATTACTACAACAAAAACTATGCATGACAAAGGGGTAAGTTATAACTTTACTGGACTGAGATGGTGTTAAAGAAATTCCTTCCGCCACAGAAGTTAAAAACAAAAAATTCGAAAACAAGAATTCCAAACTAAAACCCGTAAACATTTCCGGGGCTGTAAAAGTTCGTGTGTAGATTTTCTAAAAACAATGTTCCTGTTTAGCCAGAGGCCCTGAAAAATGGCTTTAGACTTTATTTTCGCAGGAACTGGGCATTATCAGGGTTGGGGACTTGAATTTTTGCCACACTGGACGATGATCATTTCAAGACAGAGTGGGCAAAAATTCAAAAAGATTGGGCGCGTTGTTAAAGTGTTAGACTTTCTAGACTTAGCCAGACTTTGTCTGTCTACTTAAAGAGTTTAACAACAGCACACAAAATGTAGCAATAAATGGTCTGCTTTAGGAGTACTTTAACAACAGCGGTAGACTAGATGGCTAATTAGACTACATTTAACAACACGGTGACAGTCAGTTTTAGCCTGTTTTCGCATTGGTTTTGCAGGCTGCTCAAACAAGGCAGGCGCTGCCTTATTTGACGCAAGCTAGTCATTTTATTGCTAGTTTCGGAGCAGTGAAATTCGGGCAGACTTTGATTGACTAATTAAAGTCTGAATTTAACTACGCGCCCATGCATTAGTTGCGTTGGAATAAAATAAATATTGAATATTGGTCCCATGATCTAGTAATACCCTCTGTACAAGTCTTAAGAACTAACTAATGCTTACTTTTCACTACATCGTAACGATCTGCACCAGAACGCTTCATTGTTGAGGAACTGCTCGAGCTACTACGATGATGCTGCACCAGATCTTCCCTAGTTGTAGAACCATATTCAGGTTGAGATGGCCCTCTGCTGCTGTGTGCTGAAGGAGCAACATCGCGTTCCCGTGCAATACGAATATCTCTTCTGTCATCAACTAACCTTTTTTCCTTGGGAACTTCCTGAAAACCGAACCGATATTTTTCACAAATCTAAACAAAAATTTACTGAATGGCAGTTATGTTGCAACAGTTACTTTTTCTCGGCGATGAGGCTCCCGAACGTCATCCCCTAAGGGCCAAACCCTGGAAGTAACCTCTCGTTCCGGAAAATGTTGGCGTGGTGCCCTTGAATGAGAGGTGTCTCTAACGGGACTAAAGCTCCTTGATCTACTGCGTCGCCTGCTTCCACGATCTCTTTCATGTCTTCCGCTATCACTTCCTCTTCTATCAGTTGAAGCAGCGGCTGCATGGCTTCTGGCCGAGCTATCCCATGCAGTAATTACGATAGTTGGTATAATTTATAATGATCGACAGGACGTAGCACTAACCAGCTTCATGCATAAAAATTTACATAACCAAACTTAAAATTAAGGTGTACCTGTGAGCTGCTTCAGGATAAGATCTTTCATGATGCCGCGGTTCAGCTGTAGCAAGTTTTTTCCTCTCGGTGTAATCTCGACTACCACCTCTTTCTCTCTCGTCTTCAAAAGAGCGTTTTTGACTACGGTGACTACGATCGTCTATCTTCGCTCGTCGGATCTCTTCTTTTTCACGCTCAATACGCTCTCGTTCGGCTCTTTGGCGTTCCTTTTCCAGGCGAATCAGTTCTTCTTTTTCCCTTTCAACTTTCTCCCGTTCTATCCGAAGTCTTTGTCTTTCCCTGACATGGAGTAATTAATTACAGTTTAACACAACTGACAACATATAAACCTTATTTGTGCTAAATAAATACCTACCTCTCTAAGAGTGCAAGTTCCTCTGCATTCCGGCGTTCAATTTCTCGTTGACGAGCCAATTCATCGCGCTCTCTTCGTTCACGTTCACGCATTCGCCGATGCATCTCACGCTCTCGTTCTCGCTGCCTTTCCCGCTCCCGCATTTCCTACACGAAGGTACACACGTTAATATTAATTTTTGGGAATAAAATAATCCCACACCAACAACCCATAGGTAACAGTAAATTTACATGAGTAAAAACAGTATAATAGAACACAATTCGTATTACATAATTGTGATACTTGACATGCGCAGTCACTAATAAATGGTGTCTATATTACCAGTCCATAACCAGCTCAAAGGTGTGCTAACAATAATTTAAGGCATCATAAGTACAATGAATCGAAAAATTATCTTGATTACTCTGATCTGGTCAAAAGAAAGAGTTTGACGGTGTGAATTATCAATTCTCCGGACTCTTGGAGATACCGATCTGCGTTTCGGCCGACCCGGAATAACTGGTCGCTGTTTTTCGAATGGGCGAGAAGGTCTGGTTTTGACAATAATCCGACGGTCAACGTGTCTAGGTTCCGGCTTGTTGACTTTAGGTTGCCCCTTATTGTCCTTTGCGGGATCCCGATCTTTCGGATTTTTTCCTCCCTTGGTTTTAGGAGCATTTGAGCTCACCGGAGGACCCTTCTCTGACTTAGGAAACTTATCTCTCTGTGAATTGGAGGTTTTGGGTTCCGACTTTTTAGGACTAGGGCCTTCCCTAGGAGTTGTCTTTAAATCTTTCAGTTGTTCTTTGAGAGTGGGAGCTGACTTGGTTTTGGACGCTTGTGATTTAGCCAAAGTATTTTTTCCTTTGACCTCAACTGTCTGAGGTTTACTGTCCTTGGAACTAGAAGATTTGACAATAGTTTTTTGGGATTTAACAACAAGCTGCTCCTTTTTAGCTGGTTCCACATTCTTTTTGGAGGTTGTAGCGTCCGCATCGTTTTGGGGCTTCTCTGTTTCTTCGTCAGGCTTATCCTTATCACGCTACGGCATAATTTACGTTCATACAGTAAGTCATTAAAATATTGAAAACCCAACCACAAAAGTATGTATGAAAGCACCCACTGAAGTATTCATGTTTACTACTATTTTCGTACGTTATTTTATTTTGTATACAATTTACCTCCTCTGCCAATATGTAATTCTTATCTTCCTCTTCATCTTCCCCAATTGTCAAATGAAGAGCATCTTGATCCATTTCCTAACAATGGACATCAAAATCGAACCAATTAAGAAATCAGTCGAAACCTAAAAATACTCAAAAATTGAGACACCACCTATAGTAGACTATAGGTCTCGCTTACGTCATCAATGGCTTCAGTTTTAGCGTCTTCAACTTTCGTATTTTGCTCCTCAGCTACAACTTTCGGTTCTTCTTGCTCTTCATTTTGCATATTCTCATTATCATCAGCGTTGACTTTATTTTCAACCACTCCTTCAGCATTCTCTGATTCTACTTCCTCGTTGTTTTCGCCACCTTCCTGCATGATTTCGGCTGATTCATTCTCTTCTCCTTCCATATCCTCATCTTGCTGATCTCCTTCTATATAATCATCAGGATTTTCTTCTTCTCCTATGGCACCCTCGCCCTCCTCGCCTTCCTGCTCCTCCCAATTTTCATCTTGATCTTCCCCATCACCCTCATCATTCTCCTGCGGTTCATTTTCGTCAGCCTCACCACCGGCTCCAGCATCATCATTATTTTCACTTTCTTCAACTTCAGCCTCGATCGACACCTTGTTATCGTCATTTACAGTGGCTTCGTCATTTCCATCCTGATCAGTAGTGATCACTTTGTTATCTCCACCTGCATCAGTACCCTCAGTGCCATCAGCATTGGAATCATTTCCGTCATATCCGGAAAAACCGTCTGGTTGACCATCGTCATCGTCCAGTTCAATCAATGGGGGTTCCACCTTCACCCTTATTTTTGGTACTGCTGATACGGATTCTGCATATGGCAGAAAACTTTATCGTGATATGCTTATTGCAGTAAAGACTTTCCAGTCTCTTAATACGTTTATGTCGTCATCGGTACTAGGGGAGGAGTACCGACAGACAGATCCAAACTGGCCCATGTCGATTATAGTAAATATTATGGTAGTTCAACGCTCTCGTTAAAGTTGTAAAGAAGGCATTGGTTTATTTCCAACAATAGTAAACTAGTTATTCTGTAGCAATCAGGTGCTAGTTAAATCAGCGATAATAATTTGTACGACAAGCATTATGTTTGATGTCATTGATAACAAATTCTAATTCCTATCTATATAATCATCGGCAAGGCTACTGTAAAACTCCAAAGTTTGAACAATCATAAGGGTTGAATCGATACATTTAAATAAATACATACATGACTGGGTGCATAATCTGTTTTCTATAGGCAATTGAAGGAATTAACTTGGCACGTATGCTTGATTTATCAATCAAAGTTAACTTCTCCCCCCAGTGATTTTTCTCACAGTTCCAACACAATAACTCAAAATGTTCAGTGGAAAAGATCCTTACACATTTGATTGAATTACCTGGACAAAATACTCGCCTTATAAATTTGGAGACATTCCTGACAGACAAAACGTCTCTGAGAGAACATTAAATCCATAGTAGCGACGGGATTCATTCGACTCAGATCATACCATCATGTAGTTATTTTCTTGTATCATTATTTCAATCACTGAAATTACTACTCCTAACTTCTTGATCACTCGGGTTACTCGGGTAGCTGGTACCACAACAATTTCAAAAAACATTTCTTACCTCCTGAATCGGTATCTGCCTTCGCGGATACCTCTGGCGGTGCTGGTGATTGCGTTTTGCAGCTAGCGCCGTTCATCACGTAATCATCTGGGTTGATACCCTCTTTCAGTATAGCCTATAGGTGACAACAACACAATCAGTCGAAAATTATTACATTTTATAACTCTACAACGTCTAAATCATACAACTCTGAAGTTTGCCTTTTCGTCAAATTCCCGATTTCTAACCATAAATATCTTGTCTTCAAAGCTATCCTCAATTTTTGCAAATTACATAGCGAAATGGTTGAAAGTTACAAGGAATAGCAAGTAAGTTAACCATCGTAAACTTCACACTAGCAAAGGAAAATGCGGACTGTTCACTGTTCGCTCGCTCATGCTGAATTGCTTATGCACACGAAAATCTTAGAAATCAAACTCTGCAGAAGATAATCACATTCATTTGTCAGCGTCGTCGCCGCTTGCATGTAGAACACAATAGCCCTTCTCTGCGATTTACTGTAATAAATTCTGCACACGAACTGTACACCACCGATGCAATGGAAGATGCAAGCAATCTAAAGAGAGTATCTCCACTGTACTGTCTTGTCTAGCATCTTGACCAATACAGACTGGATCCAGTAAGCTCATTCATAGTAAAGTCAAAGAATGTAAGTAAGAATAAGTTTCTTAGAAAAAATCCCAAGCAGTAAACACCGCGAATACGACCGTTCATTTGAAAAAGCTTACAGTTTTCACTCTTATCCGCCCGCCCCGCAATGCCAACCAATACTTTACCTCTTTCTACTTATTTACGGCATAACTGTTTATGTTCACAATACTTGTTATTTTGTACTTAAATAACATCGCGCAAATTTAATGAGTATCTTCGTGATCTCGATACCACTCGCTATACAGCATAACAAGCTGAAATTTAAATATGAATCAATTATCACTGCCAGGAACTTATACTCAGCAAAACATTTATTTAAAAATATTGTCTTCCTTTTTTATGGTATTGTATATGCAATTACTTCTCCTGCCCTCCTGCACAAATGCAAAACAACCTCCCATTTTCGCAGGTCCAAATATTGGCATTTATGATTTCCTTATCCGCTCCGCACTGTCGCTAAAAATATGTTAATACCACCATACGACTACGGCAAAAAATGTCAACCTTTACAAGTAAGAAGGAAGGTCTACGAAATTACTTTTCATCGAAATGTTTATCTCAATAAGCATTAACCTTCCCTCATTGAAGCTAACGTAGTAAATAAGTACTTACTCCTCGTTAGAATAAATATACACCTAAGAACAGAACTCGGACAATAACAAACGCTCTGCATTAAATTCAAAAAATAATATCCATCCTGCACATTTCCACAGCCTCCACATATTGCATATTCAAACGCATTTATTATTACTGCAAGCATCCCTCACCTCTCATGGTAGTAGCATATGGCCGTAATTTGTAAAACAATTTGAAGTTATCTATCATTACATATCATCTTTTTTCGAACTGATACAATTGTATATTTAAACTGAACGTGGAGTAATAATTATTATTGATTTTCAACTCTCCATTTGATTTTTGGAACTGAACTCTTACAATAGCAATATGCATTTACATATGTGAAGTTTCTCGTCGTAAGAGAAAAATGGCTACGTTGAAGGCACATTTGCAATCTCAACTCGTGATACACTGGAATTTCAGTACTGTTTGCCAGAACAGAATACAGAATACAACAATAAAAAGCGTTGAACAAACAAGAGACTAAAAGAAAATATAAAATTTCCATTATCGCGTTCCACAGTGTCCATTAAAATTTATCGCAACTTTCAGGCACAATCGTGTTCTATACATTAATAAAAAAAATCCTTTTAAACTTCTATCAAAAAATCGATCGACCATGTATTTCAGTATGATTGCTATCATTAGTTCTTCACAAATACCATGCTATCCAAAACCTAATTAGTTCGTGGGGCGAATTTATGCATATACAGTTCTTTTTTTGATTTCTGAAGATGTCGAAAGTATTATTATTATGTTCCTTTGAATACTTCGTATCTGCAAAGACTGGCAGTGAGTAGTGTGCGTGATGCGCTCTTTCTGACTCAAATTCAAGAGACTGAATAGATAAAGAGTCTCCAACTGAAAAAACTAGGGTAACACTCAATGTTTCGTCCACAGCTAGTGCAGAAAAACGTAGTCACGATATCGTTGGTAAGAGTAATGTCAAATCTATTAAATAAAACAACAAATTACATTATTGATTGCAAGTTTCCCCTCCCCGTCAGGTATTAGTCGGAGTCAAAAGATTTACGTACGGGTTTATCTGAAACTCATTACCGCTACTGGCCAACGACATGGTGACGCGTAATCAATAAGAAATACAACAATATCTTCAAGCAATGTGTGCAAAATGCTTAATAAAAGAGACTGGTTAAACATTTTGGGAAAGGTACAGATAGTAAAATCATTAAAAATTTTAAAAACGCCACAGAAGATGCACAAAACCTTGTGTTTACTCATTCACTGAACCAAAAATTGTATGAACCTACTAATCGCATTTGTAATGTCCAGGTAGAGATTAAGAAGTAGGTAGTGTTTCAGAAATCATTTTCGCTTATTAAAATTCAAATCTAGTGTTTGTATAGTAAGAGCTCCAATCGCATACTCATGAATTGAATCTTAAATCTACTTCCTTCACTAAAAAACCTATAATTTTGTGAGTAAGGTTTCGTACAATAACTGAGTAAATGATTTTGTTAAACAGCTGAGCCTTCGCTCTTTCAACTTTATATCATCCCAGTCTAGTACACGTACAGTTAGCAACCGCAAACAAGAAACTCCAGTATATAGATATATGAGTATATTAATTACCGGTTACAACACTGACAGACTGAAACGCTATCTCAAACTTGCGGTTGCAAGGAATCACCTCCGGAAGGTACGGAAAAGGAAGATGATTTTAAACGAAACCCCACAAACAAAATGCGAACGGTATAAACCTATGGTATCAGGCTGTGGTAATACCGTGTGTAACCAATAAAACCATGTTAATTAGTCTAGAAAGGATCGAATTACGCTATTTATTCTACAATCTACAAAACTCCTAACTAATTGGGACACTTTTTGGTAATCCACCAGAAAACTTCTTATGAGTAGCGAGTTTACCATATCTTTCTACTACTTCAGCTCCAACCTCTGGAATGTCTCACAGTTTCATAAAACAAAAAATACGGGACCCGGATAAATTATTATTATCTCGACTCGAATATGGAAACCATTTTACAGGGACATAGTAACTACGACCACATTTAACAAAACCAACTACCACTCTCATGGTAATTTCCCCATCCTCATGTAATTTATTCACCCTGGCAAATACAGTCCAACGGTTACTCTTAAACCCACTTATTTGTATCTCCTTTAAACAAATAACCACGTTAGAATTCCCACACAAGGAACTTCTCGAAGGTTACACAACCCCGTTTCCTATCATACCACCCACAACAGCTATACAGAAGAACCATACACACCATCATGCGAAACAAGTCCATAATATTAATCCTCCTTCCTAAAAGCACATAAAAGAAAATGACTCCTTTCCCAACAAAATAGCATTTTACAATTAAATTCCCACCTCCACATAAAACTTTCAACCACCTCCACATACCTCTCACCTGTCCCATGATTAGACTACACACGATTGATACCTTTTCCTCACTAAAATCCATTATTTCACCATCACACAACCTGTCCATCATCCACAATCTATACAACCCAAACCACTAAATAAATACATATTTTTCTCATATGAACCCATACAACTAACAAAATTCTAACACAATTTTAATATCCTTCAAAATCTATCCTATATGAAATAACAAACTCCACCATTTTCTTTAACCTCACCAAATTGAGAGACTTGTCAAGAAAAGACTAAAACACACTACTTTAATCCTCACCTGTGTCAATCGGTCCACCAGAACCCCTTTAACTCCACTTTTCTCTAAACCTCTCTTCTCCAGCTCTTGTTTTAATTCAGCAACTTTTAAGTCGCAAATCTTCTTCCCCATTGTTGTTGACATCTTCAATATTATGACTTTACTAATATTTTAAAAACTCAACTGATGAACACTTCTAATAATTATTACAATAATATCAATAAATAAATAGTACGTCAACTGTCAATCTATCTCAAAAGGATTAATAATCCTTGGAATGTCTATTAAGCAGTCTTTCGTATTTAATTTACTATAGCTGGACACAAAATACAAAATCCGTTCTTTCTTATTTACTATATAATAGTATATGATTTAAGAACTTTTCAGAAGTTCTTGAAACTCTTGAAATTCTTGCCGTCTGATTATTTAGAAAACAATTGGAACAAAACCCTTTCGCCAGGATATTTTTGTTTTTAAGTTTACTAAAAGACTCTCACTTATTCACAATGAGACTAGCTCAAGACAATTAGCAATGTTACAAAAACATGACAGAGGAATATCCTCACTGTTGTCGAACTCGTATAAGTACAAGCAATGTTCTATCGAAACGACATGAGAAGAACCTTTCTATATATTTCAAAGGTTTGTGCTGTAAACTTGTACTTCGTATATGTGTGCTAAGGAGGGTTAGATATATCTAGTAGTATACTACTGCAGTTGTGGGTTGTGGAGTATGGAGTTGTGTGTGATGAAGCTCATTCTCTCGCATGCGCCAGTTCCTTTCTATACCTTCGATTCGTAGGTTGGGTTGAGGAAAGTTGGTACGATTTTTCGAAAATACGCAAGAAATACTTGAACCAGTGATGCAGCCCCGTTGCTTGGCTAACCCGAGAAAATGTATAGCTACGCATTCATGGAATGTATTCTATGGTTTTCAAAACGAAGTACTATTATATGTTGGTTTAAATGGAAATAATTTTCTGGGTAAAGCCTGTAAATTGTAGAAGAAGGGAATTCGAAAATAAAGAATTACTTCAGTAAATCTTATAAAATTTCACAGTTTTAGATTTACAAAAGCTTCCTCAAATAAAGTAGTAAAAGAAAAACCTAGCTGCAACCCAAAATAAATAACGAATCTGTACTAATAAATTGGCATTAAAAAATAATATTATTATAAGTATGATCTATGTATTTCATAAAGATGTATGACAATCCCTCCGTCTTAATATATTCATCATTCATCTGGAGTTTGCCGATTTCGTGTTCAAATTGTCTGAGACTTACTATAGAATCCGATATGTATGTACCTGAAGAAACCCGCAAGGTACTAATTTTGTATGGAAGTTCCAAGTTAACTGATTTGGCTACTAAATTAATGTAAAAACTAAAACAATTTAGTAGTAACATAATTTATGTAGGCAGCATTTGCATATTTAGTGCTCATCGCCGTTACCTAAAAATGAGAGATTAAAAAATATGAACATGGTTCTCCCAGTTTCTTACTGTGTTCCCAATTAATTTCCAAAATAGCTAGCATTAGTTAGACCGGTTAGTATGTAACCGCAATAGCTACAAAGGTAGTGATTTATAATTTACCTTTATTATTAGAGACCTAACCAAGATGTTGAAATAGAGTGAATGAAATTCCTTGATAAGTCTTCTATGTAATCAAAGGTAACAACTTTGGATGTTGAACTTCCACATATAAGGAACCACGATTTTCCAGCATGAGAGAATCATGCAGGGGCTGCATTAGAACGTGGGGTACGAATCTTTGTGTGTACAGCAAAGTGGAAATGCTTGAAGTGTTCGGAAGAACGCCATAATCTCACGAACATATATTAGTCTGATTTGTTCACTCCGCTTTGTTTTTTTACTCAAGGCGAAATTTTCAGTTCCAATGGTACATTCTTTCAATCCTCTCATTACATCTTTTTGTGCATAATATATGAACTGAAGTAAGTACTAATGCTATTGATTTAGTTTATTGAGATGTGATGAGAAATAATGAGAATGTATGACTATTACTATAACCCTAATATAATAGTTAATAAATGTGTCCGGAAATTCTTTAACACTGCCTCACAATTAGAGCATTATGAAGAACCCGTAGAATGTGTAAGAATTTACGTAGAATTGTATCCGCTATGCAAGATTGCATGTAATTAATTACTTTCACACAGACAGCAAAGCTTACGAGATTCCGAGAACCTCTCACGAAGGTAAAGTCAGCAGGTAAATACATGCTGACAACACGAGAGGCAGACTAGAGTTTGGGAGTGAGTGGTGGCAAGTCTAGAGTTGTCCTGTGACTTCAAAGGAACAGCTAATGAATTTTTTAAAAAGGCACAATGAAATGTGTATTAAGTTTGAAAGGCCGTCCTTACTCGCATGTCTCTGAGGATGTCATGAGATGATTAAATATGTATTGTATGGGAGAGGTACTAGAAACATAGTGATGTTTGATTGGGAATATCATTGGAAACTACTACTTGGGGTACCTTGTGACAAGGAAAGCGAGCGAATGCATTGATTAATATGGACACATGATGAAGTATAGTAAAGCAATATCAGGCATGGTCTACTGTAAGTATATAGTTTAAACGATGGTTCGTAGAAGTAAAGGTAGTAAAAAATAGATCTATAAAAAGAATGTTAAATTTCATTATTAAATTTTGCTATTTCAGTTGGGGTGGAACGGGAGGTATTTGGGAGTGATTTTAGTGATAATGTTGCCATTAGGAGGAATGAGGTCTGTTAAGTACCCTTCTCGGCCATCTCCGTCGGTGCTAGTATTTATTGTTATAGTAGGGCGTTTGGAAGAATTTGAGGGAGAGCTTTTACTAAAAGGTATAAAGGCTGAAACAAAAATAAACGTTGGGAAAAGTACCCTGGAATTATGGAGTGTATTTATGGGGTAGATTGTAGTAGTAGAGACTGGGAAGTATAAATGAAGTTTTCTGTGGAATGACTTGTAAAGTGTTTCGGTTTATGTATACTTATTTGTACGATACAATCTTTACAGGGTGGTTTTAGGAGGTAGGGAAAAATTTATAAAAAATTTTAGCACGTTAGTGCATACTTCATTTTGTGAGTAATGGGTTCGAGTGATGTTGTAATTTGTAATTTGTTAGAGTCATATAATGGTTAAATGAGAGTTTGGAAGTTGAAAAAGTTTCAACCTTAACCTAGAATGCTGATGAAGGTGGCACCTGATTTTTATTTTGAGTTTCGCTGTGGTTTTGTTCTATAGACAGTAACAACTGACTTGAGATATTGTAAAAGCAGAAAAGCTATTTTCTCTTGCTTTTTGGCTTTGATACAAAACAAGGATGTTTTATGAATGTTTATGATATTTCACTGATGGACGGATGATGTTGTTTCCAAGAAGCCAGGGCATGTGGACCAGGAATTCCATTCTAAATTCTAAAGCCTATGTTTACGCTTTAGTATAATTAGTTGAAGCAGTATTTATTACTATAGGTTGTCACTATAGATTGTGGATGTGGACTGGTATTAGAGGGTCACTGCATGCAGAGTTTGGGGTGACGTAGTAAGTAATAAGCCGGTTGTAAAGTAGTCAGTTGAACAGCACGTAGCAAGTGATGCACACACGAAAAATACATGATTGGGCTATTCCATTCGACCATATTGAAATGTTAGTGGATATTAATAATAAAATATGAAATGAACTGTAGAACAGTTGACATAAGGAAATCACATTTCCCAATTGGCTCCTTAAGGGTATTCCACTGACTGCGAGAGAAACTATGAAGTAACGGATAGCATAGCATAGCTAAATTAATATTATTTGAAAAATTAGCTAAATTTCCAAATTCTTAGTATAATTTCGGATTTCACGTGTTACCAGGGGGAGACCTGTCTTTATGTACAGATCTGGATATAACACGTTAAAGTCATACAATACAATACAATAGCAGGTGTCGAAGTTGAAAGTAAAACTGTACCATTAGAGATTACAATATACCTATACCTACGAGTTACGAAATAAAATCTCTTATGTGCTTATTTGCTAACAATCTAACTATAGGTAATTAGCTTAGATTAGGACTGCCTAATCTGCATGGCCAGCTCGGCTCGGTGGATGCTAGTACGGG
>JAQFXU010002181.1:0-22372 GCA_034693705.1 Spatulosminthurus flaviceps
ACAAAATATTTTCCTATTTTTATTCCCCATTAAAATCGTCAACACAGAATAGAGTAAACCAGAAGTTGAAAATTATGATGGGGATTTTCGGTATTGTCAGTTATGCTTGGGGTTCAAAATGTATAAGTAAGCGATAATATTGGTTGTATTATTGTTTAGGAAATAGCAAGCAGGCAAAGACATATTTTATAGAATTGCATCGAAAACAACCTTGTTTTGAAGGAAGCGTGAAAGAGAAAAATAAAGCTTTTAAATTAAAGTAATTTTAAGTATAAGCCTTGCAGTGTTCCTAACACAGTCAGGTTCAGGATAAGCTAATACACTAAAGAGTGTAGTGACAATGCTAATAATAGTAATTGTTTTCCGGGTTTACTTCCGCATTGCAATTGCGAATTATTTGTCGTCATGTAGTTTTTGCTTCATATTTAATTATTTACTAAAATTTTACCCATAGATGCAATCTTTGAAAGCATAAGATGTCAAATTAACTAAACAGTATAACAATTATTATAAATTACAAATAATTATTAAATTGTTATAATCTTAATAGATTCTAATAATTACTTTTTTCACCCGGAAAACTTTAAATCATATTATCATATTAATTATCGTTGAAATACTTTAGAGGACGTTCAAGTATTTCATAACCCTAGCGGGGTCGGTGGTAGGGGTTCCAGAACGTTACGGCCAATATCTACAGCGTTGGTATGTATGCAAAATTTGATTGAATCGTGGGAAAAAACGATCAATCAAGATTTATCTCAGATAATGAAATCCTCCTGGGGATCCAAAATAAAGCGGTTGAAAGCCTGGCGTCTACCATTAAGTTCCCTTCCGATAGTACCAAGAATATTTGGGCTAATTGAGGTTTTGGAATTTGCCGCCTCCGTTATGGGAATAGCAGAGCTTTTGCCCGCACTTCCAAAATTTTGCCCGCAGTTAAAATCCATGACGGTCTATGTTCTTGGGGAACCTAAACACCTGAGACCTCGGCCGGAATTAATGGATTGCTCTATCACTGGTCTGTCTCCGGATGTTGTGGCTCAAACACTGGATCCATTAGAGAGTGGAAATTTTACTGTTGCTCAGATTGATGGCTTTAAAAGCCAATCCACCGTCTCGAAATTGACAGGTATGCCACTCTAATTGTAAGCTAATTTATAGAAAAACTGAAAATTTTCAATAACGTTGCCCAACAAGATAACTATGCTAATGGCTTTGTTGGAATATTCAGAATTAAGGCGATTGACGTTTGACGTTAGGGTTAGACAATACCTACACGAGTTTAAAAACAGATTCAGCTTACATCAGACTTACTCACATCAGCTACGAATTTGGCTTCAGACTTCTTCCCCATTTGAAAGTGTATGTGGTAAATTGTAAAGCTTGACGAAACTCCAGAAGATAAGTCTGTCATATTTCTCGCAAGCATTGATTTTTTCATGTCACCCCCTAAGGTATGGGCTTCACATTTTTATTGCCTAACTAGTATCATATAAACAACCTTTTACTATATCACGCACCTGCAAATCCATATTCGGATTTTTTTAAAATTCGGACATTTACGGATTTTTCTTTAATTTGAGAATTTGTCTTTTTTAAATGGGGTTTAACAAATGAATTTCCGTCTTTCACGGGTATCGTTCGGAGATAATGTTAACAGATTCGACATCGTCCGCCACGCTGGTTCGTAGGGTGAACGTAGGAAGAAAATATTTGGTCAAAAGTTGCATGTAAGCATATATAAGGCTTTAGAAAAAAATACAACATGCTTCGCAATGCAACTTCATTTTTGGACAAAAAAAGATGACCGCGGGAATGGGAAATGTGATTTATTAAGACGGCAATACTTACTGTTATGCAATGGTTTGAATGTTTAATAATTGTTCCATGTATGCCTTACTGTTAAACACTGTTTAAACTTGAACAATAAATTAATACTAACGGGAGACAACGTTTCAAAAAAGTTGGAAATTCGCCCGTGTGGATGGAAATTTCCTTGTTAAATCCCGACAAATTCTGAAATTGAGGAAAAATTCAAAAATGTCCAAAATCCGAAAACGAATTTGCAGGTGCGTGGTATAGCAAAAGGTTGTTTATATGAGGGAAGCCATTAAAAATGTATAACCCATAACTCAGGGGGTGATATAAAAAAACGAAAGCTTGTTAGTGCTGATAAAAAAAGGGGAAAAGTTTATTGTGAAAACACGTATGCATTTATTGCAAATATCAAAGTGATAAAATCGTATTAGTCAATTAATTGTGTCAATTTTTCAGTCCACGAACGCCGCATTGGAATAATTTCCTTCCAGCCCTAAACTTGAGATTGATCAATCTGCAACAGATTGGCCAATGATGAAGAAGCAAAACATATCGGTATAAAATGTAAAAGAAATGAAATTGTGCTGTGAGGCTCGCCAGAGCCAATAGTGTCTATATTGTCTATTTTTATTATGACAAATTGGCTCCCTGAAAATTTGGGAAAATATGTTGTATTTTAACTTTTAAGGTGGGCCACAAAATACAGAAACATTTAGTTACGCAAAACAAATTTTTGGAAAGCATAATGATGTTGTATGCATGGACATGCATAATAAACTTGTATCAACTAAAACAGTGCCAACTTTTTATACGTCTTTGTCACCGTTTCGAGAGAATGTATGCTCAAACAAAAACGTTGCACAATCTATTCCCGTTGTAATTATTGAAACTTTGCATGTAGATATATCACGGCTTTCGTGGCCATCATCTTATTCATCGCTCGTCGGCTAGTGCAAATCACCTGGAATGGTGAACTATGTGACGACGAAAAAACTCATCCAAGTTAATTCAGCTGTACAAACTGTGACGCTGCTGAAGTAAAAATTTCATTTCAATTTCCAATAATTAACTCAACTTGCCATTTTCCCCCCTCAATTCATAATTCAAATTATCTTTAATTATTAAACTACCGCGTCAATCACATGTGAGTACAACGTACTACTGTTGCAACCTAATTTTTCACAATGAATGGATTAATGCTGTGGCAGACCAATTACAAGTGCTGAAACGGTTCTCAAAATAAAGTCAATAAATATTGGCCCCGACTCCCTTTCCATTACGTGGAATTCTCCCACCTGTATCCCAACACTTGCAATCGATCGGATTTGTTTCTCAAGAAGTAACCCGTATCTCCTACTCACTCCATCCCCTCTTGTCCTTCTGCCCAACTCCATCTTAAGCACCCGAAGAGACTCAGGAATGCTGAACGCTTTATCGAAAAACCCAACAAATACAATTGCAAGGTACGTCCCTTGAGTAAGGAAAAATATTGACAAGACCGGATGGTGCGAGAAGGATCTGATGGCTAGAAAGTAGCTAGAGATGGTACACATCAAGCATGCTAATTTAAACGCGTAGACATAGGATGAGTGCCCTCGATTGAAGATTCGAACCAGCAGTACCAGTTTCCTGCATTCTACAACTACTTCATCTGATCTGGATCCTTCAGATCTATTGAGAAGAGTAAATTTATTCATTTTTCTAATGAAATGGTTCTTCCGCTCATATTTTCTAACATTAATAAATCACCTGATTAGGGCAATTCTCGATTTGAGCTTCCAACTAATTTTCTCCAAAAACAGAACCGTGTTCTCAAGTACAAGTAACACTTGAGCAATCAACATTTGCACGAAGAATTGCTCTTGAACAAATAAGAGGATGAACGTCCCTGGATTCTTCCACGCTTCCGGTAGCAACTGGTACAAGTGTAATTTGCTACAGAAAATGCTGCTGACGAGCACCAGGCCGGACCCGAAAATGAAACACGCGTGTGGCAAATACATTGCAAGGATTTCTGGTACGGAGTAGCGCTTCAGATCCTTCCAAGAAACTCCAGTTTTTGTATTATTTCTTGCTAAAAAATTAAATTTCAACATTATTTGCGAACACATATGCCTTGGGAAATTCAAATATTTTCATGGATCATTATTACGGGTGGGGAAGGATTTATCCCACAATTCAGCGTATATCGTTTTTACAAACTTTTTCCCCGTGAATTTATTCCACTTACCAGGGAATTTCTGATCTTCGAAGATGTAGCTGAAAATTGTTATTGTAATATCTGAGTATTTAATGCTTAAAAGCCCCGCCATTAAGATGACAATTGTGCAAATCGCAGTAAAAACAAAATGTAGGAAAATGTCAAACATGGATGCTATTTCTGCTGGTTTTGACAATACTAGAGGTATTAAGTAATAAATGCTCAAAAATAATCGAAATATTTGGTAGATGTAGATGAGTCCCCATACGCGTTTTTGAACTGGTTTTGCTGGTTTTAAGCAAAAATTCAACTCGCCATTGTTCTTTAATTTGAATGGCAAAAGATTCCATTTGGATAAAAATTCCATGTGTTTTAAGTATGTTTCCATTTCCAATGGAGTGATCATTTGGACGGTTGATTGTAGAACTCCTTCTACCACACCTTGTAGTCAAGTAATATGGTGAGTAGTGTGGACGCGTATTGATGTTACAAGCTGTGCGAAGTTGGAATGAAGCCGTATCTGGTCTGAAAGATAAATGTTTAATAATATTTTAATAAATGAGTTATTGACTACTTATCTATTTTATAAAAATAATAATTGAATGCGGAAGTCAAAATTGTAGGGTTTGAAAACAAAAATACAACGTATAGATTTTTTTCCCCTTAAAAACCAGTCCATTTTCTGTGTTTTATGCGCAAAAACGTGTTTAAAGCCAGATTGGTCAATTTTCGAGAATTTACCGGAGAGGGTCATAATGCATGGATGGGCACAAAAACGATGCTATTTTCTTCTAATGAGTCACTCTCCGAAAAAACTCTTCCCCCTTTTAATTTCCGCATTACACCTTTGTCAATTATAGAATAGAGCATTTTCCATTCAGCTTTTTATCGATATGTTCCTTTCCGCGTTCAATATTCCTCAACCAACACGTGTCATTCGCAAGTTGGGTCAACTTATTTTTGTTTTGAAAACGATTAATTTAATTGTGGCAGGAAATAAATTTGAAGAAAAAGGACGTTCATTACCTCACACTTTGTGTGAAAATGGAGGATTCAAGTAGGCTACATTATAAATCATTCTGCTAATTATTTCTACATTCTCTGCACAGAATTTCATAAATTGTTTACGGGAAATAAACGATGCCCGCCTGTTAAAGGCTTAAAAGGGCTCATTGGTCCAGGAGTTTTATAATCTTACTGAAATAGTTTAAAAAAATCCCGTATGATGGCAATAAAATTATTCTCTCAGGGAATTATTCCCTTCGAATTGTCATGGAAACCCAATGTCTAGGGAGAGAGATGTTCAAAACGGAGACGATAGTGTTTCTTTTCAGTAAACGTCTGTTTTACTCAAAAGGTGATAAAACATGCTGTGATTTTCCATATGTTTCTGTACATGAAAATGTCATTCTACAAAATATCGTCACCACTTCCGTGTTCTCTTTTTATCCTTGTGTGGGCTTGAAATTCCAATATTTTCCAACTACTGAGAATCTTGGAAAATCTCACTTCCCATTAACTCTATTCTTACGAAATGTACATGATGGTCAGTTCAAAGACCAATATTATATCTTCTCGATGAAGTAGTCAAAGACCTAACAATCAACCTCCACTGAAATTCTTTACTTCTTTTGTTGCCTGAAAATATTTTAAAGGCGGCCTATTTTTTAAAATTCAGTGAAAAATTTTCTTTCAAAACACCGAGTAATCCTTTAAAGGCTTAACTACATGAATGGAAAATAAAAAGAAAATATAGCCTTTCCCATTCTTTGTGGACGAAAAAACTGTGGGGCTCAAATACCAAATAAAACTATTTGACACTCATCAAACTCTAATTCCATAAGTGCATATTTAGTGACACTTGCGCTAGCACAATAGCAACGAATCTATTCATGGATTCTTGTGAAGTGTATTTTTTAGCTATTTAAATATTTTAAAGTACTACTCCTTGAATTTTATTGTAGACAATGAAGCCTTTAATCTCGTAAGAGTGTTTTCCTAAAATTTGTCAGTTGGAGCTACCGCACCACAGTGTTTTAAAATAAAGCCCCCCACGTGTGTTTCGAGAAATAAATACTTTTTACTTTGACACATTTCTCCATCTATTCTGAAGAAAAATTCATTCTGGGAAAGTCACGAAGCAATGAACCAAGAACAATGAATAGTAATTTACCACTTTTACAACCTATTGTCCAAGTGATTGTTAGAACAACAATATAAAATAACTCTTAGTCCAATTGGCAACCTGCTTTCATCCTCAAGTCATACTTTTCTTTGCGGTTGATTCAGATGTCAGTCGAATAGATATATGCTTAAGTGCAGATGCATGAGGTCTCGAAGTTCATGCAGATGGCGAAAGAAAAAATGGGATGGTTTTCTTACCCTAAGAAGCTTATCGACGAAATTCAAAAAAATTCATAAAACTAATCAGGATAATGGTCTATATATTGTCATGCAAAAAAATGTGGGGATTAGAACTTTATCTAAAATATGTTGCTTGGTTTTATAAAAATTATAATATAATTTTGGACGTGTAGTGGGAACGTAACCCAAATTAATAAATAACTTTTTGGGGATTGAAACCTAACCGAAATCAATAGAACCAATCTGGTGATTGGAAGCTAACAGGAAGCTCCGACCGAAAATGTAGCTAATTTTGAGCAGGAAAGTGGATTTGAGGAGCGGAGTAGTTGAGAACAGGATACTGAGGAGAAGGATGCGCGTAAGTTAACAGCCCCAGCCTCTCACCCTCCACTTCGCAATTTTTGCCGTGTTCGGATACAGTCCCTCGGACCATTATCCCTCCGACAAAATCCGTCGGGATATAATCCCTCCTAAAACGGAGGTATTCCCTCCCATATCCCAATTCAATAGCAATTGTTATGACGACAATTTTACGTGGTAACACAGAAATACCTATGGCATAGTAGTGCTTTCTGATGCAGTTTACACATATAGTTGAATAGTATACAATATACAATACAATATAGTTGAATAGAGTTATTATATACTTATACGACATATACAGGGTGGCAAATTTTAACCGGTAATTTATATTTCTGTATTGTCTAGTTACTAACTTTGCCAATAGCAAATTTCGACACCTTCGAATTTTTCAACATTCAAATAGTTAAGGTCAGGTTAGGGTTAAATCTTGTAAAAACGATTCATTTAATAAAGGTTAGGTGCCAATCTTGTAAAAATGATTCGTTTAAGTTACGTTAGGTTTCAATCTTTTAAAAATGATCCATTTAAGTAAGGTTATGTCAGGTTCAAATCTTTTAAAAATCATTTATTTAATTAAGGTTAGGTTAGGTTCTAATCTTATAAAAACAATTTAGGGTTAAATCTTATAAAAACAATTCATTGAATTAAGGTTAGGTTCCAATCTTATAAAAATGATTCATTCAAGTAAGGTTAGGGTATGTTCCAATCTTTTAAAAAAGGTTCATTTAATTAAGACTAGGTTATAAAGGTTCCATATTTTAAAAATGATTCATTAATTAAGGTTAGGTTTCGTGATCAATATTGGGTTTCGTAATTATTAGAGCAAGAATTATTATTATCGATTCAGATATCCGTCAAAAATTGCATTTGACAAAATTAGTCACTAACCAATGCAGTGGTAATTATCGGAATGCAACATATCATCAACCGTTTTTTTGCAATTACTTGTGAAAGTGAGCTAGAGTTCTACGACAGTGATTACTTTTGCTAAGGATACTACATCTATTGATGCTAACAGAATGGAGTGCCTTGAAATGAATACATTGTTGCCATGACTCGGTTAGTATTTACTATAAGCGAGGGATTATTTCCGCTATTAGAGGGTTTGTCTCCGGAGGGATTGTGTCGGAGGGATATTATTGTAGGACCGTTCTTTATAACAAAACGTTTGGTTTAGGTGACGAAATTTTTTTTGACAAAATGATCGCTGTCGATATGGTACTGACTTTTATAATATTGACGAAATGCTCTATAACTGTATCCTTACGAGATTATCATTCAAGTTCTCTAGCCCAGGTGACGAATTCGGGCATGTTACAATCCTCAGCCAAGGATATGATTTCCTCTGGATAATACATCACCTCGAAGCCTCGAATACATATTTGGGAATACACATAATGTTTTGGACACACTGCTGCAAAAGTTTTTCATAAACCTTTTTACAACTGAAATAAATAATTTCCATACTTACATCAGCATTAATGTACCATGAATGAGGTCCATTAGGATTCCTCACCCATGCTTCCAAAGCCTGTTTACTTTCCTGGCTTAAATTATGAGGCTCGGAGACCTGGAACTTGAAACTTTCAGGGAATCTCGTCGTTTCGGCTTCTTGATTTCTGCGAATTTCTAAAGAATATATATTGGGAAATATAGGGAGTACTTCATATTTTTTGAAGTTGTAGATACCGTTGGGACGACCACGGGTAGCATTCAAATCCTTTCCCTTCGGTTCCAAGTCGATATTTTCAAAGAACACCTTTTTAACCTTGGGAGCTTCAAATCTAGCATCCACATCTGATAAACCGATTGCACCATGAACTTTGCCACCTCCTTTAAATGACATCGGTCCTAAGTCGAAATCATCCACCATTTCCGCGTCGACCTGACGCACATTTGTGCCATTCTTCTCAGCGCTCTCTTTGACTCCCAGCACCACCTCTTTCCACACGTTTACCTCCTTTACTAGTTCGTTATCAGCACTGTTTGCAAGCGTCAGTTTCTTCTCCAAAGTCGTCAAAGCCTTGTTAGTTGGTTATTAGAGTTTTCACCAGAACCACAACATTCTCCAAACCTCCATTTGTTCGGCTTCCCATCCTTGCTTAAAAAACGATCTCGAATTTCCAAAAATTTGAAATAAAATTGAACCACGATTACCTGGCACAGTTTTTAATTTTTGTTTTTGTGCAACGGTACAGGCACAATACTAAACAAATACTGCAAGTTACTTAAAAATCCTACCCCGTTCTAATGAGGAAATTGTGGCTGCACTGAATGAAAGTCATAGAGTGTATGCAGCTTGTGTGCTTCACTAACACGTGAAGAGCGAATCGACTGAGCCTGTAACTCCCATGTATTTGAGTCGTTCAGACTAAGTCGTTCTTACAGATCAATGCAATGCTTTGGTAAAGCATTGTAGCAACGAACACCGAGGTACTTTGTGGTTACTCGTACCTCATCTTTCCGTTGTGAATAGCAGTCGTTTTTTGACATGAGTGGCGTTGACTGACATTGATCACCGCACTTGATTTTTTAAAAATTCACGAAATTTCGAAATTTCACTCGAAATCCAAAATTTGGAAATTTAAATGGCGCTCAACATGGGGATTTCGAAGTTTAACGAGTCCGTACATCCAAAAAACCACATTTTCGGGGTGAAAATTTTCAGTTTCACTTTGAACTTGCTAACGCCCACAGGAAGCTTTTAATTAGTTATTTTTACCCCTAATAGCTCCAAAAGCCAAACTTGTGCTCATTCCGAACTATTTAATCAATAATACAACCACTACGCCACAAATCTTTGAACTTGATGATCATTTCGTTTTGACTAAACTTGAAGTCTGACATAAAATAATTCAAACACTTCTTTAATGCCCAAACTTCTGATATTGACTTCGAAATGAGAAATCCAAAATTTTAAATGAGGTTTAACAAGGGAAATTTATGCTTTCACACGTACCTACGAAAGGCATGCATCAGAGTAGTAGTATGGAAGTATACTAACGTATTTTGAAAAAAAGGAAGGTTACGAGGTACCATGATGGGTAGGTCCCTTGGTAGGATTTTCATTGAAAAAGTATTCGAAATTGTCCACATTTGGATAATACTAAAAAACTAAACTTTTGAGGTGTTATGGTCCGATTTTATAAGCAATGGGGAGAGCATAAGGTTCAACCGCTTTTTAAGACACATATGCTTTTATTGACCAACAAACCAAGTACTTATATCAATATTTACCAAATGTCATACGATTGCTTGCGTTTCATTGCCTTAGACCTTAATATTACAAGTGGACTTAACCATGGTTAAATAAACCACCATTATTGACCATTATTTAACCATTATTTTTGTGCGAAATCTGGGTACAAGTGGTTAATTTAACCATTTCTGCAGTGAAATCCCTGGCTTTTGGAGGGTTAAACTAACTATAGTTAACTTAACCATGGTTTCATTATTTTTCCCGAACCTTACCAAGTACCCTCAACAAGAAAAAAAATGTTTTGGCCAATTCCCTTATTACCATCGAGCAAAGTCGTGATTAGTCCTAGCAATACGAGCTCATTAGTCAATTAATTGTCAATTTTTCAGTCCACGAACGCCGCACTGGAACAGTTTCCTTCCAGCCCTAAACTTAGATTGATCAATCTGCTCGCAAGAGCTAATAGTGTCTATTGTCTTATTGTCTAATTTTCATAAAGACAAATTGGCTCCCTGAAAATTTGGGAAAATGTGTTGCATTTTCCAAAATTGTATGCCAAAATTTTAAGGCCACAAAATATAAGAAACGGTTAGTTACGCAAAAACTAATAAATTTTTGGAAAGTATAATGATGTTGTATACATGGACATGCATAATAGACTTGTGACAGCTAAAACAGTAGTAGCAGAGTCAACTTTTTATACGTTGTAGTCACCGTTTCGAGAGAATGTATGTTCATACAAAAACGTTACACAGTCTATTCCCGTTGTATTGAAACTTTGCATAAGTGTGTGTAGTGTAGATATATTACGGTTTTCGTGACCATCATCTTATTCATCGCTCGTGGGCTAGTGCAATCACGTGGAAAAAACTATGTGACGACAAAAAAACTCATCCAAGGTAATTCTGCTGTACAAACTGTGACGCCGAAAAATTCAACCCGCCCTTGTTCATTACTTGGAATGGTAAAAGATTTCATTTTGACAAGAATTTCATGTATTTTAAGTACATTTCCATATCCGACGGACTGATCATTTTGATGACTGATTTTTGAATACCTTTTACCTTTTGAATATGGTGAGTAGTGTGGACGAGTATTGATGCTACAAGCTGTGCGAAGTTGGAATGAAGCCCGTATCTTGTTTGAAAGGTAAATGTTTAGATTATTTCTGAGTTATTGACCACTTATCTATTTAAAAAAAATTATTGAATGTGTAAGTCAAAATTTAAGGGTTTGAAATTGTTAAACAAAAATACAACGTATACATTTTTTTGCCTTAAAAACCCGTCGATTTTCAGTGTTTTATGTGCAAAAACGTATTTAAATCCAGATTGGTCAATTTTTGAGAATTTACCAGTGTGGGTTATATTGTAATGCATGGATGGACACAAAAGCGATGCTATTTTCTTCTAATGAGTTACTCTCCGAAAAAACTCTTTCCCCTTTTAATTTCCGTATTACCTTTGTCAATTATAGATTAGGGCATTTTCCATTCAGCTTTTTATCGATGTGTTCCTTTCCGCGTTCAATATCCTCACGCTATCGTCCACGCATTCTAGTCGAAAGATTCAAATCGGGCAGTTCTTTCCGGAGATATACAGCGTGAAATCCAAAACCGGTCATATTTTTGCATAATTCCGCACCCACTCAAATTTTCGTTGAATTTAAACGCTAATATTAGCATTAGTAAGCAATTTGTTACATATTTGAATTCAGCACTGTATTGGTATTGCATATTTGTCGTGGGGGCTTACGTGATTAATGACTTTGGAAAATGTGAAGTACCTGTCAACATATTTTACCGGTCAAATAATTTTTGGTCTTATCTGGCAAAGTCATATCTTACATGTAATTGTTTGAAATGCATTTTAAACCCAGGATTTTCTCAAGCTTTTGTTACTTTAGGGTAACACTATTTCATTGAGAGACAAAGGACCCCCACCTGGTGGCTTTATGTCCGTTTTGGAAAGTACCAAAGCAAAAGAACCAAGAAATGTCCTTAGCACCTGACCCCAATTACGTTGGTATGGCCTATTTTTAAAACAAATTGAAAGGATCCCCAAAGCCCTATTAGTCACCAGCGTTGATTTGTCAGTCTTCATTTTTTGATTTGAACTTGCTTCAGACTTCAACCTAATCATTTTGTTTACGAGCTCTGAGCGATTGCATTGAATTCTTTGCCCTTTTTTGGCTTTTATAATTTTACCTACTCTAGCATTCCCTAAAGTGGCAACAAAAATTATTCAAGAAAATCTGTGCAATTTAAAACAGTTTTTTAAAATACAACTAAAGTTCAGTTTACCACCAAGCTTTTAGTTAAACTTCAACACGTAAAAACCGAGTTCGCGTTCAAATAATAATTTTTAGAGTTTTTGCCAAAACTACAAGGTAAACAAAGAAACCTAAAAACGCATTTTCTCAGTTTGCATACTACAAAAATGTAATTTCCAAGAACATGTTTCTCTCACTCTTTTCACCTATTTCAAGACAAATCTGATATACTTTTAGGAAATTCTTGTGCTCCTGAAAATGGAATCAACATCTCATCAACCGACTCTTGCGAAAAACCAATGCACCGAGGAGGATCGCCCGATCAATACCGATCAACTAGAATGTGTTTCATCTCAAGATCCCCAGAATGAATTGACCATTGAAAATGTCGCCTTCTCACAATACCCAGTACGAAAAAATTTCCCTGTTATAACTAAGATAAATCGAGCATTTGAATCAAAAATCAAAATTGTTTTTCATTTTCCAGGTTTTTGCAAATATTTTGAAATTCTTAAATCCCGAGGATTTAGAAAACTGCTGGTACGTAAGTAAGCATTGGAGAAAAGTGACTGAGCCTTTGATTCTCCTCCACTACGACATCAAAATTGTCACTTTCAATTTGCTTAATCAACCGAATAAGCCAATAATACTCACCAAGAGGGCACGATTCAATCGACGCAATCTGAAAAGATACAAGCTCGATTTTGAGGCTGCGGCCAAAATTTTGGACGAAACTCTACTCACTGAGAAAGTGGTGCTCAGCCTCTCGATTCATGGGCTCCATTTTGAAAGTGAGAGCAGTGGTATGGATAATTTCCTAACAAAATTTGGGCCATACATTCAAGATTTGAGTTTTTTAGGCTTGCAAAGAGTGCCTCTTAACCAATTTGCCAATTATCTGCTAACAAAATTTCCCAACATCGAAAGTTTGAATTGTTCCGCTCTTTGTAATATGGACGAATCACCTGGAAGTAACTATTTTAGCTCGAATTTACCCAAAGACCAACTTAGCAAATTGAAAAAGATTGATTTTGGAATGTACCTGGATCCCTCCCTTGAAAGATCAGTGAATCTGCTGAAAATGGCACCAAAGTTGGAAGAAATCGAAAACTTGCCTCTTTGGTTGATCAATGCTGTTGTGATTGCGGACAAAGCTCCGGCTTTGAAATCGTTGACTTACCGCTACCACGTTGTGGCGCCACTTGCTAACATTGGAGTGACAGTTTTGTCGACTTTTCAAAAGCTGGCTCAACTGAATCCCAAATTATCTTCCTTCTATGTACTTCAAAGTACCTCTGGTTTTGAGGAAGGATCCACCATCGAAATGATAAAGCCATTTGTATTCTCCATTTTACAAAGCAGTGCTGATAGTTTACGATCCTTTGAAATGGGCTGCACAGAATGGTACGGATTTCAAGATATACCTCAATTAAAAGGGGTAAAAACGCTCGTCTTTCCAATACCCAGCGAAAAATTTGATGAAGGACGATGTTTCCCACCTCATTTTTCACACCGAGAAAAATTTCCCAATGTCACCGAAATTTGTTTCCAGTTTGATCTATACAAATATTCCATCAGTTCATATTTCCCTGAGATTGTAACCACCGAATGGGGATCCCAAATAAAACGATTACACGTCCGCTATCTGCCCTCAAGTTCCCTGCCAATGCTCCAAACACTGTTTCCATCAATTGAAGATTTGGAATTTTCTGGGTCAACCAATGAAATAGCTGTGCTTTTGCCGGCATTTCCGAACTTCTGGTCACAGTTGAGATCCTTGAAGATCCTTGTCACTGATAAGAGGATTCCTCAAGATGTACTGATACCTGGACCCATGTTACTTGATTGTGCCTTTACCGGTCTCCCCCTGGAGGTTGTCTCTCAATTGTTGCACCCATCAAAGAGAGGAAGTTTCTCGGATGATCAAATTCAAGATTTTAAAAACCAATCCACCATTTGCAAAATTAAAAGTAAGCCATTTAAGGCTAATTTATAGAATATCTTAGAAATTCCAAAATCCTAAAGGGGCTAACGATTAAGGTTTTGTTTAATTATCCAGAGTTACAGCGACTGACGTTGACGCTAGACCATTGGTGCAGATCTGATCAAGTTTACCCAACACCTACCCATGTCAGCTACGAATTCGGCTTCAGACTTCTTCCACACTTAAAAGTGTCTGTGGTAAACTTGGATACATGTTTCGAAATGGGAGGGTAAGATTTACACAAAAAAAAATATAAAAAAAAATAAAATTTAAAAAACGTATTTCATAAAAACATTTATACGTTTTTAAGTACCTCATTGTGTTATGATTAAATTGAAAATTTTATTAAATGTCATAAACATTGCACAATTTTCAGTAAGCAATACATACCAAGTTGGAGCAGGAAGCAGTCCGAGATGCAGCCCTGTATTCAAGTTTAGGCAACTGAAATTGCATAGTTTTGCAGCAATCTTCCCTACATTTGGAGTTGTTTTCCAAGCAGAAATCTCGAGATTCATCTGGACGTGTGTAAAAAATGTAGATATAATGATAAATGAGGTCCTTCGTGCGATAGCGACCGTTTATCATAAAAAAAGAATTTTATAAGCTCCATGAAACTTTGGCAAATTTATAACGTTTTTCCTTTACAACTTTACCCTAGGGAAAATTAGTTATTACTATAACTCTTTCTAGCAAGTAATAAAACTATTGTAATCATGAAAACTCATCATAACATAATAATAAAATAATAATAAAACAATAACTTGTTTGTGATTTCTGACTTTTGCAAGTCTTATCTTACATACGTAATTTTTATATGCATGGTTAGCCCAATATTTCCTCAAGCTTTGGTTACTTTTGTACAACACTGGTTCCAACTCTTCTGTGTATAGGACTTTATATAATACTCAGTGGCGTCGGAACCGGGGGGGACAGGGGGCACATGTCCCTCCCAGAAAAACGCCCGGGAGGGACAACAATGTAATTGTCCCCCCCAATTTTTTCAAAATATGTTACCACCTAGAGATTCTTGTCATAGATATTTTTGTCGGTAGTGAAATTCTCAACAAAACAATACACTGCATTTTTTCTGCTGTAACTCATTTTAGTGATTTTTGTGAACACTGCTCATGCCATAATCATAGTTGAATCAAATTGTGGCTTCTCTTAGCAGTAAATAATCACTCCGCGATAATTCAAGGCTTTCGCGTTAGGCCCCGTCTCTCTGTCCCCCGCGTTAGTACATGACAACAATAATAATAATTTTATTCAAGAGTCGATTTCGGATCTAGCCTCTCCACTCACCACTTACATGAAATGACTTGACATTTTAAACGCGGGTATTTTAAAAAAATAGTACTTGATATTGATATTATTTCAAAAAATCCCACTAAAAAAACCAAATAGGGGTTTCAGACAGAAAAAGATTTTTCAATGAAGAACGTTCAGATATTTTTCAACCATAACTGCAAAATTAATTTCAACTACGATTTAAACTCAATAAGTCAATTTTTGTACTGACTCAGGAATAACTCGTTAATAAAGTCATGAATTGAATTGAATTGAAACTAAAAAAATTTTTTCGCCCGGAAAAGCTATTTTTAACCAAAAAACTAAGTTTTAACTCAAAATATTTAGTGTAAAAAGGGAGTGGCTTAGTCTTTCCCCCTGGAGGACTCCATTTAAAATTTCCAGATAGGCTGTGTATCCTTCCCCCTTTCTTATTTTACCTTTTGCAGAGTTGTATATTTCCTGAATCTTCTGTATTAGATATTTTGGTACTCCTAGTTTTTGAAGTCTGTTCCATAATTTTCTCCTTTTCACTGAATCAAAGGCTTTGGAGAGATCAATAAAAAGGCAGTATAAGCTACGTTTGTCTTCGATGGCTTTCTGTATCATTGTATTGAATACATATAAATGGTCGATGCAGCTTCGTTTCTTCATATATGCCTCTTGTTGTTCTGAGAGAGCATTGTTTTCTCGTATACATTGTTGCAGCCTATTTGCAAGAAGTATCGTGAAAGTTTTTACAACAGTGTTGACGAGTGATATCGGTCTGTAGTTTGAGGGATCATTTTTACAACCTTTTTTGAAAATAGGGGCGATTATGATTTCTCCCCAGTTCCGTGGTATTCCGTTAATTAGACATGTTCATACAATCCAACAGGCATGGTTTTATTGCTTTAGGTAGATATTTCCATATCTCATTTGGGATGCCATCTGGTCCTGGGCTCTTATTGTTAGAGAGGGTTCGCAAAGCTCATTTAATTCTGTTAAGATGAAACATGGTCCTCTTTCTAATCTGTCTATTGTGACGTTTTCTTCTCCTGCGAAGAGTTCTTTATAGTGTTTCTCCCATGTTTCTGTTGACCCAGAATATCGACGAATCTTTGCTATTGTGGATATTTTCTTTGAGTTTCTCATAGTGTTTATTTTTTGCATCATTACATTCTTTGTTGTATTCGTTTCTTGATTGGATGTACTTTTTAATGTTTCATTACAGTTTCTGGTCATTCGTAGCAGCCTGAGATTTTTGTTACATTGCCTTTTTAATTCTCAATATTCATTAGTAAACCATTTAGGTGCTGTGTGTGGCGATTGCCGAATTATTTGTTCTGTTTTCATACCTGATTCGTTTGCATATCGGTACAATGCTTCAGATAGCTTATTTATATCACCTCCCACTTTCTGTCTAATTGTCTCACAGTTTCGTTCCAAGTTTTTTCTAAGTGTATGCTTCATTTCATTGTTCCATGTTATTCGTTTCAGTTTTGTGATATTTTTATGTTTGGTTTTGAAGCAGGGTTCATATTTAGTAAAATGGGAAGATGGTCCGAGTCATGCTCTTCCAAAACTTCGAAGTTTGTTACAGCTTCGATTAGGCTTTCATTTACAATGCACAAGTCTATTAGCGATGAGCCTTGTTGTGAAAGATACGTGTAATTACCATTTGTGTCCCCTCTTGTGCGCCCATTAAGAAGGATAAATTCTTCGGTTTCTAATACTTGCTTGATAAATCTTCCTCTCTTGTTGATAATTTTATCTTCTGTCATTCTATGTTTGCTGACTTGGTTGTTTCGGTGTGTTGAAATTTTTGATTCAAGTCCCACTCTTGCGTTAAAATCTCCCATTATGATACATTTTGGTTGATTGCGGTGTTCAAGTATTTGCTCCAAGTTATCATTTTGATGTTCAGATGGTGGCAGGTAAAAGATTTACTATTTACAAATATTACACTTACTTTAATCTGTCTATTTAGCATTTAGTATTATTTTGTAATATTTCAAAATCCGATTTGTGCTAAAAAAGTGATCCTTATTTTTTCTTACTTACAGCCTTCTGTTGTAGGTCATATATAAAAAAGTTGCTTAAATATTATTGAATAAGGGGCACAAGCTCAATTCAATAATGTCCCCTACTGTGCAGCACGCACAGTAGATACATACATATGAATTAAGCAATAATGTATTTGTGGCTAAAATATCGCTTGATAATGTTTACTTGACCGTTAGTAAAATTACACATATTAAATCTTCCATTATGATTATTATTATTCATGCATTCACATAATTTATTCATCATTATTGTAAGCACAAATTGGTCTCTCAGGGATTGTACAGAGCCAGCACTTGAATATCTTTTAAAATGCAATGTAAAATAGTATTCCCATAAAATGCTAAATAATATTCAAGTAAAAAAAATATTCTAAGCCTAAGATTTGTCACAAGGAAATTTATCATACATGTACAGGATGTTGTGTACTAGATATATTTCATTTGTCTTCCTCTGTACACGCATGCGTCAAATATATTGCAATGATTTCCGGTGCAGAGTAGCGCTTTAGATTCTTCAACAAAACCCTTATTTTTTGGATTTTTAATTTTTATAGCTAAATGAAAACATGTCTATTTTTAAAATGAATCAATCCCTAATAAATTCATAGCCACCAACTATTCGTTCCGAAAAAACAAACAGAGGATGTTTTAGAGACAAAACCCGCAAGAAATGTTTTCCTCTTACCAGGAAATCTTTGATCTTGGAATATGAAATAGAAAATGTGATGGCGATTTCAGGTATTTTATGTTTCAAATCCCTCCAGTTAAGATAATAGTCGTGGAAACGGCAACAAAAAATAAGTGGAGGAAAAGGTCAAACATGGAGGTTTTTTCGTCCGGATTTGACAAAATGTCAAATGTATGAGGTAATAAATGCTCAAGAAAATCGAAATATTTGGTAGACGTAGGTAAGACCCCATCGGTATTTTTGAGCTGGTTTTCCTGGCCTTAAACAAAAATTAAGCTCTCCCTTGTTCTCTACTTGCAATGGTAAAAGATTTCATTTTGAGAAGAATTCCATGTTTTTTAAGTATGTTTCCATTTATCTTACACATATATAAATATTTGGTATGCGTCGTCAACCCAAGATTTTCTTAAACTTAGCTTAGTGCAACATTTGTTCGTTATCAAACAAAGGGACTCACCACATGTGCTGGTAGAAATAAACATTTTTATTTTCAAGGAAAAATGTATTTGTGGAAAATGCAGGAGCAATGAACCAAGAAATGTGAGAGAAACAAAATCCCTAGACAATTTCTTTCTAAAAAGGGTGGACAATACACTTGAGCTCCTGCCTAATAAGTCCATTGTTGTAGTCAATTGTGTCCAGGTGTATCTGAGTAATATGACCAAGTGCAAACCGAATTTCTAAGAACAAACCGCTTGGATGTCAATGAAATCTTTTGTTAAGTGTTTTTTATGTGATTTGACACTTCGTACTAAGCACGGACACATTTTAAACCGAGCGTTGGTTGAAAAATAAATTTCACAGGAAATTCAGCAACTTAAGAAGCGTTCTCTTTCGTGTTAAATTTTGGTAGGCAGCCGCTTTATGTTCTCCGTTAGCCGACAAAGCATAACCCCCCGCGTTTGCTGGGGAAAAAACATGGAAAATAAAATTTGACATTTTTCTTCCTTTGTTTCCTCTGGAACGCCCCCAAAGAAAAATGATAATGTAATGAATCCGGAACTATCAAAATGTATTTATTTATTCCTATGGCAATAGGACCTTCAATGCCATTGGTCACTTTCTTTCATGATGGGTCTATCTTCAAAAGCGCATAGTTAGCTTGGCGGTTGCTTCAAACGTTTGTTATTCCATTTATCACTCTAGAGTGAAACCATTTGATTTTTTGGTTTTGGCTTATAAATTTTTTTCAATAACAATATTAATTATTATTCAGTTACATTTTTTACCAAAATTAATTTAAAGCAACATCGATCATTAATCGTAAAAAACAGAATCAGCAAAGAATTGAAACTTAGCGCTGGATTACGATATTCTGGTACAAACATAACTATTTTCAAGGTACGAAGAGAAGCTACAAATTCATACCTTTGTTTGTTTTGAGTATGATTTGAGTGCCACACTTTTTCTTTTTGTTTTTCATCGAAAAAGCTGTGCGTAATTTTATTTTCTGATTCAGAAGGTTTTCTAGATCTACCAGAACAACAAAAATGGAAGGCCCGATCGATATCAACCAATTGGAGCATATTCCACTCCAGGATCCAGAAGATGATTTGCCTGTTCAAACTGCCGCCCTGTCACATTTTCTAGTAAGAATTAATAATTATTTACTTTTTTAATATACGAGCGCGTGTGTGAATTTGGATCAAAATTTTTATTCTTTATTTTAGGTTCTCAAAAATATCTTCAGCTTCCTAAACCCTCACGATCTGAAAAATTGTTGGTCCGTAAGTAGGCCCTGGAAAGAAGCGGCTGAGACCTTCGTTTTCGTCCACTATGACATTGAAATTAACATTCTGAACGACGGATCAACTACAGGAATAATTCTGACTGAAAGGGGTCTTTTCAATCGAGGGAATCTAAAAAGATACGAGCTAGATTTTCAAGAAGCCACCAACAAATTGGAACAAACTTTACTCACTCACAAACAGAAGGTGGGGCTGAGCTTGTCGATTTCTGGACTCGATTGTTTCCGTCGGAATAGCAGTGCAGGAAATTTCGTCTCTCAATTTGGACCTCTCGTTCAACACTTGAGATTTTCTGCCACGCTCCCAATGAATCTCAACATGTGTCGTAAATTTTTACTCACCCACTTTCCCAACCTCCAAACTTTAGGTTGTCCTGCTCTTTGGCTTAAAGAAGACTCGAGGGATTTTGAAGATTTCTACACGGATTTGCCCGAGAACCAGCTTAAAAATCTGAAGAAGATTGATTTGGGATGGGATGTAAAGTGCGACGTGGGCACATTGGGGAAGTTTCTGAAAATTGCACCCAATCTGGAAGAAATGGAAAAATTGCCCATTTGGTTGATTGATGCGGTTGTGGCTGTGGATAAAGTCCCAGCCTTAAAATCCGTCCTTTACCACTTCCATGAGGAGTATTATCAGAATGGAATATCAGTTTTGTCGGCTTTTCAAAGGCTGGAGCAGCTCAAACCCAAATTATCTTCCTTCTCCCTAAATCTTGAAACCTTTTTCCGGAATGGGGATTCCATCATAAAAGTGGTGAAGCCTTTGATATTCTCGATTTTACAAAGCAGCGCTGATAGTTTACGCATCTTTGAAACGACCCCTTCGGAAATTCATGGATATCAAGAGATACCTCCATTAAAAGGTGTGAAAACACTTGTTTTCCAAAACTCAGATCTAAAGTATGAAAACGGAAGATTTTTGTCGCCCGAAAGGTCTCTCGAAGAAATATTTCCGAATGTGAGTGAAATTCGTTTGTGGTTTGACATGTGGGAAAAAACGGTGAATCAATATTTGCCTGAGATCATGGGATCTTCTTGGGGATCCCAAATAAAGCTGCTGAACTTGAGGCATCTACCTTCAGGCTCCCTCGGAATAGCCAAAAGTCTGTTTCCTAACATTGAGGGTTTGGAATTTAATTCCTCCATCAATGGAATAGCAAAGCATTTGCGAGAAATTCCACAATTTTGGCCAGAGTTAAAATCTATGGCGATCAATGTAAACAGTTGTGTGAATTATCGACACTTCCACAAACCTGGACCCGAATTGCTGGATTTTCCTTTCACCGGCCTTCCTCCGAATGTTGTCACTCAATTACTGGACCCTTTAAAGAGAGAAAATTTCTCTGATGATACGATAAAAGATTTCAAAACGCTGTCCCCCCTTTTTAATTTTGAAGGTAAGCCATTTAAGGCTATTGTCAAGAATAGCTCAATATTTTCAACGTGTTCTGAAACGGCATTTGCTAATTATTAAGGTTTTACTCGAATTTTTAGATTTACAGCAGTTGATGCTGACGCTGAACAAAAGACATACCCATGTGGAGTATAACGCTATTTACACCAGACTTACTCCCGTCGGCTACGAATTTGGCTTTAGACTCTTTCCCCATTTGAAGGTGTCCGTGGCAAATTTCAGGATACTAAAATGAATACGTAAGTGGATACACAAGAAGACTTCTTAATTCAGACCAAAATCTTGATGCAAGGGGGAAAATGTGCTGAATTTATTGGTCAATTAATATTTTTGTCAATTTTTACAGTCAGGAATGACAGCATTGAAGCCGTTTTCAACATGCAGTAAATTTAATCTGTGTCACGTTGGCCAATGGAGAAGAAGGAAGATGTCAGTTTGAAATCTTGATATGTGGTCAAATATGTGTTTCTGATGAGTTTTGATACATTATATAGACAGTAAACCTATTTGAAAAATTTTATGAAACAAAATATTTTTTTGCCGTGTTCGTAGTTTTCAAAAACATTTTAAGGGTAAGAGTGACATTTTTATTAATCATGGTGTTGTCTTATGTCGTATTCTTGGATATTCATAATAAAATTTATTCTCAACACATTTCCTCAGCTTTGAAGTAATTTGTTTACTTGTGCAAATAACTTCTAGCAAGACAAGTCAACAATTGTTTAGTATAACTAACAAAGAACTTTTTTTTTTAGATATTATTGGGTTCCGTAATAAAAGTATCATTCATTGGCTTTTGTGCACATCTGTTTTCGATATCATTTAATTACTCCCCAAGTCAAGTCGCACAGGTCAGTAGGGTCACTCTTCCAAGAGAGTTAAGAGAGAGGGAATTCCTTACCACTAACAAGGAATGTAATTCACATGTAACGCTTCGATTTTCAAATTTTCTTCAAAATATGTTAGAACACCTCCCCACTATT
>JAQFXU010002182.1:0-22369 GCA_034693705.1 Spatulosminthurus flaviceps
AGCGCACAGAGTTGGAACTATCTCGTATTAAGGATTTCTGCATATAGCCCCTTTTGCACTTTAGCCGACGATATATAAAATTTTATTTAATTAATGTATAAAAAAGTACTGAGTTTTCCCCATGCATTTTACTCTTCACTAACATATGCAATTTCACATATATGTTTGACAAATAAACACAAGATTTTAGCTAATACGTTTTTATTTTGAAGAGGAGGAGGAGGTAGGAGCTTTTGCTAAATTTCGATATGATTATGACTTTTAATATAAAAATGACGAGGGGACAACAATTCGAATAATAATCATAATATAAAGTAGGATGGAAGGGGGAAAAATCCCATGTGTTTGGGAATGTGTGTCTAATAATGAGAAAATGTGTCTAATTAAAAGCTGAGCCATGTGGAGTCTTGGCAGTCTCACCAGCCAAAGGGAAGTGAAGGACATATTTTCAGGAGCAATCCAAGTGTCCTGAGTCTAGGAAAATCTTTGGAACAATTCCCACTTCGGTAAATCTTCTTCTCCTTTACTCTACACATACCCCCCAGAAACTTATGATTCCCTGTAGTGATGGAGATATATACGAGTTATTTCACTTCATATACTATCCATCATTATTTTAATACATTTGAAGGAGCAGCCATTCCATTGTACATAATAATGAGTGTATGCAAAACGAGTATTTTCCACAACGTACTAGCTATACGTAGTGTACTGTAAAGGTTGTGGGTAAGTTCCGTATATTTTGGTATAGAAAATTGGGAAAGCAAATAGATGATGATGATAATATGAGAGAAAGTAAGAGTTTCTTCTCCTCCATGGTCCAGAGGAGAAGAATTGTAAGAGTAGGGAAACTTGACTTGGCATCAAAAGATTTTTTCAAGAGCCTCTTGAGTACGATTTTCTTGGTTACTTATGGATTGATTGTATATATGCATGCATATATATATATGTATATATGTATATGTATGTGTATGTGTATATTTGTATGTGTGTCTGCATGTAATTTTTTTCTATGTGACTTTCCCAGGTTTTCTTATTCGGACGGAGTGATTGAAGAGATCTGTCCGCATCCCGCCGACTCTCTCTCAGTCCTGAATATCAAAAGAGGTCTTTTGTCCGCTTTTCAGAATACAATGCGAAGATTAGATTTGGAGTACAAGGGAGAAGAGGTCAGTTGTTGCATCTTTTTCTCTTCTACCCTCATACCTAGCCTTTTCTTAGGAGTCGTAGAGTATTGTGTAGTGTAGGATATGATGAGCATATGTATTTGTTTATTTACGTAGCTTCAACATCAAACTTTTTTTCTCTAGCATAAGTGCTATATTATATGTCCAGCCTTAGCCCTATTCCACCGTCCTCTCCTCCAGAACGCCCAGTCTCCTATAGAAGAAGAATCTATTGAGAAATTCCGTACTAAACCCTGGATCCTTTATGATAGACGGGTCTATCTATTTGTATATAGTAGTAGCTACATATATGTATAATCATACACAGAGTTATCTCTTCCCTATCCCCATCCTTGCACTGCTTTCACTCTCTCTCTCACATATAAAAGCAGATTGGATTGGTGGGTTGTTTTTGAGGTTGTAACGTCCATGTCTGTAAGGAGTAACGCACGAACGTGTTCTCCTGTCAAAAGTTTATATTCTGTGTGGTTTCATCTCCCTCCTCCACTAACAACAACAACACGCAGTCCCATGTGCCCAACCAAATGTATACATCATTCTGACATGATGTGTTGGTCATTTCATTCTATGAAGATAAATTCCAAATGGTTTTACTTCCTCGCTCATATTCCAAACTACTCCTGCAACTACTACTACTACAACTCTTTTCAACCCGCAGCTTTCTCATAAATAGCGTATGTACGGGGACTTTCTCTGTCTCTCTCTCTCTCTCTCTCCATAAAAAGACATTGTTTAAAAATACATATCTCTCTACATATAAAAGGATTATAAGGGAAAATCTAGAAAAGTTGGATGCCTTAGGAAAGGCCACATTGTAGTCACCCATCCGTCTCCTCTTTTTCGTAAAGGACGTTGATTTGATGAACGAGTCCGAGGTAGGGGATGAGTCAGGTCTCGTCCTTTAAATATTTCATTATGTGAACTCTCTCCTCATAATAACTTGACAACAATTTATTTATTTTTTTGCAAAAAAAAAAAGAAAAAAAAAGATACAAAAAAATTGTATACGTAAGGAATTGAAGGAAACATTTTTGTTCTCACTCATTCTCGTTTATAATGTCACTGAGAGGATTGCTTTTCCCTGAGTTATAGGCCCTCGTATGCTTTTTGAAAAAAATCATTGAATTTTTTCAAGAGGAGAAAGCAGTGTATTTCAAACCATAGCATTAGATTTCATAGTTTTGTTTTCTTTCGATACATATGTATTATCTTGTAGGGAGAATCTTCCCATGATTTATATACGTAGGAAACTCATAGGGATTTTAATAATGGTTGCTTTTATAAGAAAAGAGTTGTGGCTTGAAGATAAGAGGACTTGATCAGCAGGTTTTTTTTCTTACCAAGCTTACAAACTATTTTTCCACAACTTTGCTCATTTTTGCATGGAGAAAGTCATTGTGATTGGGAAGTTTGGGGAGGAAGTGAGAGTAAAAGAGGTCTTGGTCTAGTTTTATGGTGTAACTTTTGAGCATGTAGGGATTAAATAGCTTGTAGCTCTAATAGTGGGGAGATATGGTTTGTATATAGATACGTATATAGAAGTTATTATGGTTTACTCCAAAGTACTATGTATATATATGTTATGTAGTGTGTGTCCTGGTAGGAGGAAGGGAGAAAGTAGAGGGAGGGAAAATGTTTGGGAGAAAGTATCCTCATGTGTTGGTAATAGTCGTTGCCACTAACCTACTGATCAAATTATGACTCTATTATTATAACAACAAGAAACTGGTTTCCAAGGAATTTCCTATACTAACAAAACCACTATCTGGAGGATATTCACTGTAATATTGAGTAAGGACATTTGTTTACGCAAAGGATTTTTCTCCTTACATCAACAAAGGAGAAGCTTCTTTTACCCACACTACCACTGAGATGGAGGGAGGAGGGAAGTATATAAAGAGTTATGTCAATATATTGTATGGTTAAATTTCTAAGGATTTATATACTACAGAAGGAGAGAAAGCATGTGTATGTGAAGGGATAAGAGAGAAAATTATCCGTTGAGAAGACGGGATAAAAAGGGATGATGACTTGAACACAGTTCATACTTTGACAGCCGCTGTATTTTTTTCTACTTGATTTTCTCTCTCTTTCACCCTCGCTCTCCTCTACAGATTGATGTTCATGGTCGGTGCAAAGTAGAGTATGAATTGGGTCTCGCCACGTCCAGTAGCCTGACACTCGTGCGGAGAAAAGATCTCAAATCATGCGGTGACAAGTTTGGCATCTCCTCGTCCGTTCGTGGAGTATCCTATGACTTTGGAATGGTACGTATACCTTTTTACATTCCTATATATAGATATATATATATACATATACATATTATAAAATATTCCAATACCGTCTCTCCCTTGAAAAGCAAGAGGGAACTCAATTTTGACCAGTATTCTACTACTAGTCTAAGGGGGAAAGTTGAATGGGAACTCTATTCCATCAATTTTTTACACAACATCATTCAAAAGCATGGTTATAGACCGAAGGAAGCATAAATTTCAATGTACAATAATTCAATTCTTATGAAAATATTTTCCAGGATGAAAAAAAGCAGAGTTTTAGGATAAAATGAAAATAACTTGGAAATTGTTTTTTTTCTCTCTCTTGCTCTCTCTCTTTCCCCAAATAGAAGCAACAATCAATGCCATCAGTGTCTTCAGTTAACTACTGTAGCCAGGTGGTGGACCGGAATGTCCTCTCAGCAATCAGTTGTGAAGAGAGCCATCAATTGAAATCCTTGTCACGTGGAGCAGCCGGAGTGGTCACTAAGATTTCCCAGAATCTCAACCTTCTCACAGTGTACACTCCAGATCCAGTCAAGCCCGCTCAGAATGGGACGGTTGAAGGGGAAAAGGAGGAGAAGGACGAGGAGGAAGAAGCGGAAGAAGCGGAAGTAGATCCGATAGAGGAAGACACAACTGGAATGAGTTTCAACACGATGACAGTTAGCTCCCTACCATCCAACATAGCGCAAGTAATTAGCGGGGAAACCGGTGATGGAGGAAAAATTCACAAGAGGCTTTCATTACTCTTTGAGAATGACTTGAGCCTCGGACCAACCTTCAGTAATGACTTAGAGACTGCTAAAAAAGCTCTCAGCCATTTCTGCCTTTCTCTCAAGGTATGAAACAACACTTGTGTCTTTATAATACCCCCATCCCCACCCCACCCACCCCACTCCCAAAAAAAACCTCTCATAGTTACATATCTACTTCAACCTACTAAATTTTTCATGAGTATGAAAAAAGCCCGTGTTTGTACAAACATAAGATTCATTACTTTCTCCGACTTTCACTATACATCACTCTAATTTTATACCTACATTTTTCCACCTCCTCTTATATATATATATTTTCTCCTTCCTACACATACACTCATCCCCTTGTTATTAAAAGCGTCTGGAGCAACTAAGCTGGCTACGTTTTTCAAAAGCCTTAGCTACATCTAATAAGGGTGACATGCCTCTATAGTATATGTGCAATGCACGTACATATAATATGGGACTTAGGTATAGATATACACATAGCGATGTGACAGTAGAGCAAAAGCCATATTGCATCTCATGCATACATAAATTCTAACTAACCGACTGACATGGGAATACTATTTTTCTCATCGTCAAGTGAAATCCCTATGGTACATATATGTGAGGCTGGGAGCTCTCTCTCTCTCTCTCTCTCTCTCTCTCTATTATATCTGTATTTTTGTCCCTATGAAAAGGAAAAATGTTCCTCAAAAAAGTAAAATATAATAAAATACCACCTGCTTACTTTTACTTAGGAAGAAGTGAGCCAAACGTCGGGGAAACTATTTGAGTCATTGGTGAGGATCCTCCGAGGTCTCTCCTACCCAGATATGACGACTCTAACTAAAGAGGCCACTGAGATTTGTCAAGGTGACAGGTAAGCGTTGGTTCAAAGCCAGACCTTTCCCTATGTATCACCCATACAAAAGTAGCTCGTACATTAATATAGAAATTATACAGGGCTTTATTTATCTACGAGACCCTTTTATTACATTTAGAGGATGAGAGCCTTCAAATATGTACATAACTTGTAGGATATTTGAATGGGAGTAGTAGTGGATTCATTGTATATGGCAAGTGTGGCACTTGTTTATTTTTTTTATTCCATTTTTCCTCCATGTATGTATCTACGTATTTAAGTATGTTTAGATGTGAACTTGGCTCCATGGGAAAATTGAGCGAGGGCAAATAATAAATCTTGTGTATAAATTCCACAAAGCTCTCTCTCCTTCCCTCACATTTCAACTTACTCCAAGCCAAACAACTCACGTTTATACTTAATGATAATTTGCATTACTCTTATAGAATTTTCCGAATTGTTTTTAAACATGTGTGTACATATGTATGTAAAGTGAGCCCCAAAGGGGACATTTGCTGATGCTTGACTTATTCAAGTTTTTTTGGGTTGGAGGTATCTATCTAGTGAATGTATGTATGTATAAAAAAGGGGGAAATGAATATTAAGGGAATATTTTTCTAGACTTGCCTTTGATGACGCACTGGAAGCCACGGGGACAAATGCTTCTGTGGCAGTAATTACCGAGAGGATTTTGAAGAAAGATGCAGCTCAAGCAACAATTGAGTCTTGGGTTGCCTCTTTGACCTACATTCCAAGACCGGATTTACATTTGATGTCCTCTGCTGTGAGAATTATCCTCAAGAGAGATGAGTTTCCTCAAATTTTACTCTCCTTTTCATCCTTAGCCAACTCTTATTGCCGGAGTGACCCAGAGTGCTCTACGAAGAAACCTATTGCTATCCTTACTAAACTCTATGAAAGGTATTTTAATTTGACCTCATGCTTAGCAAGGAAACCTAAGGATGTGGAGCAGGTTGGTATATTTTCGTTTTTTGTTTTGAATAAAATGTATTTTTTTTTTAAATTTGAGAATTATGAAGGGTTTTTTGTTTTTTTATGTGATCAATAGATCATCATGTATTTAAAAGGGATGGGGAATTTTGGAATGTACTCTCAAGGGATTCATCAAGCAATTCATAATTGTGTGTATAATAATCCAAACATGGAGGTCCGAATTGCTGCTGTTGAATCTTATAGGTAGCGGGAAATGTTTTAAAAAATTATATTAATTTCATTTTGAATTTTGGTAAAAAAAATTTGTTCACTTCTTTTTAAATATTTATTTCTAGACGAATGAGCTGTGGTTATGATACAAGTATTTTGGAAAAAATATTTTTAAATTCGGAGGAAGATTCTGAATTAAGAATTCAAGCATTTTTAAGCATAATGAGATGTCCTACATACGCTACTATTAGGTTTATCAAGCGAGTTCTATTAAAAGAGCAAGTAAATCAAGGTAAGATTTTAGCCATAGAAGGAACTATACTGTAAAAACATAGTCTGGAAAAAAAAATGTTGAGGTTACTTATGGTTGATTCAGTGGGGTCATTTTTGTGGACCTATATCAAGAATTTACAAGAAACTGCATTGCCAAGTAAATCAGAACTTCAGGGTTTAGTAGCAGATGAGAAGTTGGAAAAAAAGTTTTCCACCGACGTTCGGAAATTCTCTCGAAATTTTGAAATCTCAACTTTCTACGACGATCTCAACTTTGGTAAGTTACTTTCACTATTTTTCTCTTCCTTCATTTTCAATCCCTTTCTCATGTAAATTTTTTTAGAGGATTTTCAACCTCCTTCCCTTTTTCCCCCTATCTTCAAATAATTCCCTTTCTTTTTTCTTTTTCCTCTCCCATAACAAACAAACAGGCACGCATACTTTCTCATATTGTTATTTACTAAAAAGGAGAAAGTTGTGATAGTCAAATCAATTTGTCTTTAAAAAGTGGGATTTTCTCGCATGACTTTTTTCTTCGCATATCAAACTATCTTTTCCTTTCTCTTTTGAAGGGGTCGGGGCTGAAAGTAATGTACTCTACTCTCAAAATTCTTACATCCCGAGATCCACATCTTTAAACTTAACACTGGACTTATTTGGCGAATCCATCAATGTTTTTGAGGTGAGAAAAAGTATAATTTTCTATTATATTACACTTTAATATCTTCATCATTGACCATTAACCATTTTTCTGAATCCATAATTTAAAAAAAATAGAAAGTAGTCAAAGTAGGCTAAACAACATATTTTTCCTCTCCATCCCCAAAGAACTACATATAGAAAATATAATAGGGAAATTTATGAGTGCACTAAACCAACTATGCTTCCTATTCTCAGAGGTCTTTTCTCTCTCTCTCTCTCTCTCTCTTTGCTGTATTAGTAGTAGAAGTATCTAGTAGTGAAAAAATTTTTTTTTTATCTAGATGGATTTAGAAATGAGCGCTTTTCATACCAAATTTACAAGCCTCTTGCTCTCTTGTGTATAATTATAGGGATCCCATGCTCTATAAAATAGACGTTAGTAAGTTACTCACACATTTATGTACAACAGGCTACCGTTCGGTTGGAAAGTTTTGAGCACTACGTGGAATCGATTTTTGGTCCTAATGGGAAATTGAGCAGTACTGAATTGTACAACATAGTCTCGTCTTTCCGTGAAAAGCGGGCTGTGCCAAGTAAACGCAAACTGCGGACATTATCCTTGGAGTACGATGCTATGCGAAGATATTACAGTGATCCTATCGTGAGTTTTCTCTCAATTTAAGTGTATCTCTCTCTCTCTCTCTCTTCACATACGTATTATAATACTTGAGTATATATTCACCTTCCAAAGACTCCCCTCCTATCCCTTTTCCTTCAAGTAAGAGTACTTGCATGAATTTTGTCAGTACTATGGCTATGGTGGAACAACTAGTACTACGACGACGACGACTACTACTACGTACACTCAACTCCAGGAGTCATCGTCTGCACCTATTAGTTACCTACACGGTTACTGATAATGACTCCCGGCTCCACATTGTGCATTGTAAATAGAATGCACACATATGTAGGGGAATGGTGGGAGATGGACGTTGAATGAGTGAGAGCACACCTGTGCCTGCCTACTTCTCTCCAGTTCTTGTCTTTCTCTCTCTCTCTCTCTCCACGTCGGATCATCCCAGTCTTCCTATCTCCAACACGTTCCCCTTCTTTTTCTCATACACACGCTGTCTCACTTCTCATTCCAATGTTCCCTTCAGTTCTCCACTTTCTCTCACTTTCACTCTCATGGGGAAGCCCATGTAAATTTCTTCACGCTTGGAATGTTTGTGATGTTATCTCTACGTCTATGATCCCTTCCAGGCCTCGTTGTCATTGAAAACTTTCGGAAATGAGATCATGTACAAGCGGAAAGTCGGTGTGGAAGAGCAGTCAGAGTTGCTCAAGTCTTTGAATCCGTTGGAATACTTGAAGCGATTAGGAGAGCAGGTTGGTAATCTTGCAGTTATTATTATTTTGGCAGTTGAACACGCTTTAGTGGTATAATAGCCTATGACTCTACAGAATCTAGCTTTGCAATCCCCAACACCACAAACTCTCCCTATCTCTCTCTCTCTCTCCCTTCTTCATAATAAGTCTACCTGATTAACCCATGAGCGTACATATATGTATGTATACGAAGGGCGTACGTACATATGTACATAATATGTATAGGGACTGTGAACATCCTTTCTCCTCTTATTTTCCAGTAATAACCTTTACAGAGAACTGAAGCATGTGTATTCTCCTTTCTTCCCTCACCAGTGCTTGGCTTTTAAATGGTGCAGATGTGCCTTCTATGTACTACGACATTAGAGCAAACGTTAAATAATAGAGTTTTGAAGGATGATGTGAATAAAAGATGCAACTCTACACTTGTATCTTTTGTGTATTTATGTATACATGGTTATGTTAACATGGTTATTTATAGTGTGTATGTCCTGTTTTTATGTGGGGAGAAAGTTGTGTGTATTTAAATGTAATCATAGGGAGATTAAGAGTAAGATGCAACACGCTTCCTTTGGAGGAGGCAAGAGGAGTGCATGATGGGATTTGGTAGACGTATTTAGAGCCGAAGGTTGATGTGTGGTAAGGAGCGCGACGGTGGTTGTGACGGACGGGTTATCTTATCACTTGGCCTGCGGTGAATGCTCTTGCCCTGCTGTCTCTTCCCGGAAGAAGGTTGGCCAAAAAAGGACGGCTTATTATGAATGAATGAATAAATGTATTATGATAGCTGGGAGACATGGGTTTTTGGGAGGGGTGTGGATATACAGATAGCTTGTATGTGTAGGAGTAGGAGGTGGGGAGGGAGAAAGTTAATACGTCACACCTCCTCTCATGTACTCTCTTAGTAAAAATGGAAGTACTGGTGGTTGAGTGGTAAGTGTTAAAAATATTTGAGGGGGAAAAAAGTGTGTGGGGGAATATATTTTTTTTGGAGGATATGAGAAAAAGAGAGTGGATGTGAATATGTATAAGTATTGGATATGGAGAGTGTAATGGCAGGGGGTCAAATAGAAAGGAGCGGAGTGCAGAGGTTTGGATGTCATGAATTCTGCTCAATAAATAATAGGATACAAATTGGCAAAAGTCGACGATGCTATTGGATTCGTCATATATCATCCCGACCGGAGCTGGGCTTCCTCTAAATTTAAGTGCTCAGGCTTCCAGTGTGCTTCGAATGGAAGCAGTGAGTATGATAGATGCTGGGAGCTTCCGTGCCAATTCTGAATTGAAAGTGGAAGGCAAGTTACAACCAAGGTATGACACTTTTCTCTTTTTCATTTGCTCATGTATGTGCATGTATGTAGATACAATGCACATTTCTCCCTTTGACTTCTCCTGTATCTTTCTTCCTCCTCCGTAGACGCTATTCCTTCTTATGGTGTTTTATCGACAGAGCGTCTCTCTTGCCCTTCTTTCCCTCCATACTCATTTCATTTGTATAATATGCATATACATACATACAGTCATTCCGTCCTTGACTACCTCTATCTAAAGAACTATGTCCTCCTCCTTATCCTTCATCCACTCAAGCCTCGTCACACCTTCCCAATACATTTCCATATCCTTCATTGTCTGTGAGCTTTTCTTCTTTCCCTTGGATTCTTCAAGTACTTATCTTCCTCCTTCATCCCACTTATTTCTTCAAACCTCACACTTTTCTCTCCTTCCTGTACATACACTACTTCACTCCGACTCAGCTCTAGTTCCAACCACAAAAATGTCTACTAAACCAATCCACTCCTATAATTTTAACAAGGAGAGAAATTTTCTCAAGCTTTTATATGTATCTGTGGATGTGTGTATGTAGTTCTTTTTTTATAACTTTCTCAATTTTTCCTCCTCTCAAACGTTGTTTCCTCAAATGTTACAAAAAACCTGCTCAGTGCTGTCCTCACGGTGACGGGAAGCATGGCTCTAGGTGTCTCCGACATGCAGACAGGTATCAAAGTTCGAGCGAACATCCGGACTTCAGGAGCCATCGAGGCCGGTTTACGTCTCCAAGGAGCTAAATTGATGCGTGTGGAGTTTGGAATACCCCAGTCACAAATTGATATTTTGGACTATAGGTATGACTAACATTGCACAATCTATCATAGGGATACAATATTACATTTACAAAGTGGCCAACTTTCTCGGACTAGAAGAAAGTTCATACTTGTAAGTAGTGTAGATTGCACAGCGTATGTGGAATAGATATAGGATAGAACGTAAGTGAATTTCTTGTAACATGTACTTTATTCGTGAGTATGTGAATAAATGTATTTCATAAGAATAAATGCATGTCAGAAACATAGAGAAAATATTCAAGTACAGTCAAATCTTGATATAATGGAACCTGCTCGGACCCCCAAATTCTCTCTGGTTTAAATGTTCTGCATGATTTTGATGGACAAATCTAGTTTGTAGTGATTCTATTTTAATGATACTATTTTTGAAACTTATGGTGTCGAAAAATGATGTGGTGAAAAGTTATGTAAAATTAGTTACAATTAAATTGTGATAAAGTTGTAGGTAAACTTATCCTTCTAGGAAATGTAATTTTGTATCTACAAAACTCCAACGTTAAATTGATCAGCGCGGTTAGAAGTTGAAACTCCATAAAAATAGAAAAAATGCTTCCGAGCGGGAAATTCGAAAATTTCCGTTGCAAGCATATTACTCTGTCATTAAAGGTCTTTAAAGCTCATCCGGTACATTGAAATTTCCATTGTAAATATAAGTATACCTGGGAAGGCATGCTCTTAATCATTGTACCAAAGAACGTTGTTCTGAGCCCGGCCAAGACTGTTTGTAGTAGGCAGATGGGTGATATGAGGGGGTCCGACATATTGAGGTTACACTGTATGAAAACCAAATTAATGTAGAAATACATGTGATGGAAGCACAGAGTCACTTTATCCCTACAAGGAAGAAAGTATTGAAGGGAAAAGATGTATGTATTGTGAAATTGGTTTTTGTTTGGTTTCTTTGGTCCAGTTCAGAGTTGTTGTTTATAAGCGGAAGTGGGACGGAAGCGACTGTGGGAGAGATCCCAAGCCAGGAGCCCATTTGTAGGAAAAAAGGGTTTTTTGACAAGTTGTTTGGACTCCGAGTCTGTGGATCTTCGTACTTTCACTTGAGCCCCAGCGGAGAGATTGACGACTCGTTAGCGCCTTATTTCCCACTTAATGGACCAGCTCATTTCACTGTGACTCTTGACAAAGCTAATCCGGACTTGATGAAAACTCGTATCATGTACGAGTGGAATAATGATGAGGTACATTAGCAACAGTATCCTGCTCATTTACAACCACACACGCTTCTCCGCGTATGCAATCTGTTAGCTTTCTTCCATGTGTCCTCATAAATCTGGCAAATGCACTGCAAGAGCAAATAGAAAATAGCTAGGAGGAAAGTGGATTTTCTCAAAGTTCTTAGTCCCCCCGAAAAAAATTCTATATCTATAAAGAGAAAACGGATTTCCCTTCTTAGTCCTTGCACAACTTTCACTGTAGTAATTACAAGCCTTCATAAGTTGGATTTCGCAATGTATTTTATTCCCCTTCTGCAAATTTTTTTTCAAAAAATCTCATATCCTTTTTTGCATTGCAGATAACATATTATCCTTCCTTTAGCCCTAATCTTCATATTTTTTTCGCAACTACCACTTTTCTCTGTCTCTCTCTCTCTCTCTCTCTCTCTAAATTTCTCCATATTAGTAATCACATAGGAACTCGAAATTTGTGCTCTGTCAAACGAATATATAAAATGAATGTTTTTCTTCTATCTCACTTTTTCCCCTGCCGCTTATACATATATATAGAAAAAAAAGGCAAATGTTTCCTAATTTAAAATTCACTATGGCATTTTTTGGCATTACACATAGGAAGCAATAAAGCTAAGTGGAGCGTATGAAAAGATTATGAAAACTTCTGGGAGATCGGAAACATCTCATGTAATGGGATTACAGCTCAATGTAGATAAAAGAAATCAAAATTTTAATTTTGAGGTTACATTACCCTCTAACGTGATCAATGGGACTGGTGAGTTGAATTCTTTTATTTTTCCTTTATACCATATTATGTTCCTTTATATATATATATGTACACGCACACATTTTATACATAACATATTGTACATAAAACAATCAATTTTTTCAATCCCTTCTAAAATCCTTGAGCCAATATAGAGAGATACATGTAACGTAGGAGCATTCAATGCTCCTCGCCTCCTTTTATCTTGCTTTTTCTTTTCTTGCCAATTGCATTATCATGTCCTGGTTTCAAGCTCCGCTTGTAATTCTGTCTGTAACACAATAAACCTATTTATATCATTTCACTCACTGTTTAGCAGTAACGTGCTCAAAAGATCAAGTCCTTTTGTCTACACATAAGAACGCGAGTATTTTCCATCTTTGAAATCAACTCCTCCCTTGAAGAACCTTCCGTCTCTCAATCTCTTCTTCCTTCTCAAGTTCCAAGCCATTAAAGAACTTTGTATTCACTCTTGTGTAGTATTAGTATGTAGGGAGGGAGGAAGTTTCCGAGATTTTTTCTCTTCCTCTTTATTTACTATATATTTATGTGAATGTGTGTGTGAGTGTGTATGTCAAGACAGAATGGGAGGGATAGGGGGATAAAAAAGAAGGCAATATGTAAAAACATATGAGGATATGTAGAATCTATTATGTTACAGGACAATTGGAAAAGGATGTTTCCGCAGGACACGTTGAGCTTCTGGTGAAAGCAAGTGCATCTGGAAATGAGCAGATTCACACGAAGCTTGCCTTTGAAAGAATAGAAGAAAGCCAAGGGAAGAAGATTTTACGGCCCTCCGCCTCCTTGACATATAACATGGATAAAATACTCGAGACTAGTTGTAAGTGTGTCATATAGAAAGTAGTGGAGCTCCTAAACTACATTATCTTCCGCCCTATTTATTCTTACCATGTCAATAATGCTCTTTGGTTAGGATTCCTTTCTCCATATGTTTCTTGATGGGATTTATTCCATCAAAATTGAGGATAAGTACATGAGGGAGAGAAAAATTTAAATTCATATGATAATATTGTAGAAATGTATGGGAAATGTTCTTTTTTTAAGGTGAGCTGACATTAAGTGAAAGTCAAGGGGGAACAAGTTTCACTGGACAAGGAAATCTTCACTTATTGAAACAAAAACATTCAATTGAGGTCCGTGGATCCAAAAATTCTACAAGTTTGAGCTTGGTCGTGGATACTGAATATGAGAAGGGTAGTCAGACACAAAGAATGTCTTGGGTGTCATCATGGACTAATGTTGATAAACCGAAGGGTGGGGGGAGACGGATGGAAGCGAATGTGAATGTTGAGCTATCAGAATTTCCGGACTATAATTTTGGAGCTACTTGGAAGAATCAGGTGAATTTTTTTTAAGTTTACAGAAATTTAGAGGAAGTTTGTTTTATAGGACTTAAGGCTGGAGCAAAAAAGTGGAGATACTCTTGCATGTTGTAGCTTTTATACTGGTTGAAGAAAAGAATTCGAAATGTAGAAAAATAAGAGAGAGAGAGAGAGAAAAAGAAAGGAAAAGTTGAAATTTAATCAAGGTCAAAGAGGAGAAAGGCTTTTTGTAGAAAAGAAATGGAGAAAAAGAAAACAGAGTTGGAAAAATTTGATGTTTTGTTGTTTATTTAGAAATCTGAGGATGGAGTAGAAATGGAGACAGATATTCGTCAAGGACGTGGTCCGTCCTGGTCGGATCGAACTGCATTGAGAATTAGACAGGTTTGGGTGAGCACGAGTAATCATGAGGCGAGACGTCTGAGAAGCTTGTTTTACTTTACGCAGCCATCTCGACAGATAGACTGGGGCTTCGACGCCACTCTAAATGCACATGGGAAATCTCTGGATTCGGCAATTAACCTACGATACGCTCCAGGCAGGATCGCTTTTCCATTAGATATTAACTCGTAACGGGGCATAGTTTCACTCACGTGCATGCATTTCCTCCTTTAGAAAATACCTTTTTTTCTCTCTCTACCTTTACTCTTTTCAGTATATAAGCCGAGCTATCCTTTTTTTCCACACAGGAGAAAAGAAAAAAAGACGAGTGGGATTTTTTTCCTAAGCCGGCAACAAGAGCTGAGCTATGGAAATAGAATCCACACGAGTTCTCTCTCTTGTTCTTTTCTCTTCGGATTTTTTTCTCACTTGGCCTCGCCTCTCCTCCTCCCTTCCCTTCCCTTCTACCTCCATCTCGTCCAAACACAGTCACAAAGAGGCAGTGGAGCGTGAAGTTAAAAAAGCAAACTCATTTTTCTGCACAGGGAAAAATTTGCAAACTTCATTATCATTGAAAAGAGCACCGGGGGTTTTGACGTTCCTACAAATTGGATGGAATATTACACTCCTCAATCAGCACCCACTACAATTCACACTTCACCTTCAAGAGAAATCCAGCCGTGTCTTTGAGGTATGCACATTTCCCTCCTTTTCCCCTTTTCTCTCTTTCTCTCTCTCTCTGTTTCTCTGTCAATGTACACCACACAGAGGAAAACCGCTACTTTAAGCTATGATCAACAAATGGAATAATCTCATTATACCCTCCACTGTATATCTCTACTATTTTCATAAATATGTCCCCACACCTATTTAATCCAATTTTTAATTAAAAAATCCCACACCTTTTTTCACCCAACTTTCACATTGCTTTCCCCTTGCTTTCACCACTCTCACTCCATACTTTCTCCTACATAAGTATTTATTTCCCTACATTTTTTGAAAGGAAAAATAAGCCGGAAGGTTCCCATTGACTCCATACAAAATATTCCTTAACTTATTCTACCAACAGTTCTTCGTTGACACGGACTGGTTTGGAAGGAACAACCTGAATATGTCCATGATTTATAATGACAAAAGCAAGCGGAACATCTTAAACACCACATTCGACCTGGCAATTCAGACAAAGTCAACGGAGAAACTAAATTTAAATTTCCATTTGTTACATCAAGAGGAAAAGGAATTTAAGCTTCTACTTAGTGTGAGTACATATTTAAAAGCATAAGAAAATAAAAATAATTACCCTCTTTATTTTTTTACCATCCGGATCATAATGTGAAGTAAATTAATTATGGCGGATTATAATTTTTACATGTGTACGTACATGCACATACATAATAGAAGATAAATAATATTTTGGTACGCCATAAAGGAGATTGTTCTCCAGGCGCAGGAGATGATGGTGGTATTTATGAAGGAAATTCTAGAGAAAATCTAGGGCTCAGAACGTATGAAATAGACGAATGGGTTGAATAAAAACAACATTTTTATTCATATAGACGGGCTATGGCAGTCGTCTTAGCTCCCTTGAAATTGGTCATAGTCAGTGGATGAAGGGGAAGCGACATAAGGCTTATGGTAGTCTTCAGCAAGGACAGCACGTCTACCTTGTCACGGCAGAGGTGGAGACGGACAACGGGTTGCAATGTATCATCAAGACAGATTTTGCCTCGTGAGTCCAACGCAATTACTTAAATGTGTGCTTTTACATCATGCATACCACCAACATGATGAATGAATAATTTTTCAGTCTTAACCGCTGGCTTATCGCTCGAACGATGTTTATACATCCTGACTCCTTCCAACATCCTTTTCTATACTACAGCAGCGTTCAAACACAACGCTCCGTACACTGTCCCGGGTAAAAAGTAAAAGTCGAGTGAAAGTCACTTTCTCCGGTTTTATTCCTTGAGCTTTCTCTCCCCTTTTAAGCTTCCTTTTTTCCTAGGGTAGAAATTTACTTCCATAGATTTGAAAAGCCTGACTTCCTTGCTAACCCCAAAATGATAGCACTTGGTTGATAGCCACGTGCATGGTTGAAGCCAACATTTTCATATGTAGAAGTGGCCCAGATAAAAGACAAGACAAGTCTTAAGAAGTGGTGGTAGGTTTGAGAGAGAAATATTTTTCAACTATACTCGGCTTTGGAAATAAATGAGAGCTAGATGAGGGTGCTTACGAATTTCCGTGGTTTCTTACAAATGATCTGGTCTGTTTCTCTGTCTCTGTATATGTGAAATCCTTGTGATACTTTTTTTCTCTTTATTTTTTGGGATGAGGAAGAAACTTATATGTGACTCTCTGGCCTCTCGTGTATCGTTAGTGAGTTAGTCAGCGTTCTCTGGGAAGAGCTGTAGGAGAGGGGTAGGAATTAAGGGTGGGAGCGTGGAGGCGCAGTCTTAGTATTTATTTACGACGGGGATGTGCACATGAATGGTTAATGATAAGACGTTGCTGGAGTAATAAACAGTGTGTATAAATCTTAATAATTTCTTCCTCCTCAGATTTAAAAGTTCATTAAAGGTGGATAAATGATAAAGTGTGGGTGATTTCCGCAGCAAGTTAGCGGACATTTACATGAGCATCCGCTCAACCTCCCAGCAAGGAATGCAGTTATTCACGCTAGATTACAAATGGGACGCGAGCAGAGACAAGAGTAAGCAATTTCTACTCGAGTTCTTTATGGACTTGTCCCGGGAGTACTTGCGACGTTCCGAGCTGGTACTCACTTATCCTGGACGTCAAATGCTCATCGGTGGCGAGTACACTATCAACCCAGGTTAGCTCTTTTTACTCAACTATTTGTTCCTCTAAACAGTGTCTTCTTCCAACACTTTCATCCCTAGTACTTGTGTACACCTAAAAAAAAATGTCGAGTGAAAACATAAAGGAACAAACAACTATTCACTACTTTGTCTTTCTCCCTACTTTCTCTTTCTCACTTTCTCCTCTCCCTATCTCTCCCTTGAATGAGTCAGATGTGGTTGTATTTAGATGAAAAAACATAGAGTGAAATCCTGAGCCATACATCTTTCTCTCGCTCTTCGTCGACACTTTCTCTCTTACTATCTCGCTCTTTTCCTCTCTCTCTCTCTCTCTCTCTCTCTTTCCTCTTCCTCTGTCTCAGTCTCTTTCCTCTCCTGTCTTGCTCTCACACTCATGGATACAAATGTAAGGGAGAATCCATGTTATTACTAAGAGCTAGTTTTGGAGGTGGGTTTGTAGTATATAGATGCATACATAATTTGGAATATGAACCTTGTTAAATTGCCGTTTCATGTTGCACAGATGATGAGAGCCAAGTTGTGACGGGAAGATTGAAGTGGGACGAGGAGAATCATTTGCATGTTAATGCCAGACTGGCTCCAGAACCAGACGAGACGGATGCATTCAAAGCTCTTGTACAATTTCAAACTCCATTCCAAAGCCTCAAGAATGTCTCGTTGACTGTCAGGTAGAAATGAAATCGTCCTTCTCTTTCCCCTTTCTCTCCTCATACACTCTTGTACTATCTATTTCCTTCACACATAATTCCTATGTATTTCCGAGCTACCCACAAAGGGTCTTAGTTTATAAGGGTTGGTGGGGAAGTGGCGGATAGTGAGTTAGAGGCGTAAGTTCCTCTAATGTCCCACTACTAAGTAATTCTCTTCCATGCAAAGGCATTAAGAGATTCAAATTATTTCCTCTCTCCTCCAGACGTTTCCCACTACTCTAAAGTCATGACTGACTACCAATACTCAAGAAGAGGATAATGTTGTGTATGTCAAACGTATGTGTGCATATCTGTATAGAGGGAAATCATCTCTACTTATGGACTTCTGTTAAATATCAGCAAAATCCCCCTTTACCTACCTTTCTCCTGGAGGAGGAGGAGAAGGGAGAAGTAGAAAAAATATACTTTTTTTCTCTTTCTTCTTATGAAAAAACCATGTAGGTTTTAGAATAGGAACGAAGGAAGAAAAAAACACGTGTTAAATTCTTCCATTGCATTTTCTCACTCTCACATTGTCTCCTTCCTTGTCAACCATTTCCTTTTTCCTTTCCATTAGCAAAGCAATGGTGGATGGAATATGTTCTCAAAATGGAATATCTACTTGAAAATTTCATCAAGCTTTCTCCTCCTCTACCTTCCTACTATGCTACTCTCACCATAGAATTTTTTGTACAAGCGTTTTTTTTTATTTAGGTGAAAATACATATTTGCAGGTACAATGACTCATATGTAGGTTATTGTTTTGAAAGGACTTTCTCCCAGATAAGTTTCAGCCAATCTTTCCCTACCTTAAATTCTGTGGTTACTAAAAGAATTAATTCTATTATTACACATGTACACGTATTTATTGTGTGTGTGTGTGCATTAGTATTTTGATTTTAGTACACTTTATACAGAGTATTATTTGGAACAAGAAGTGATGATTACATAAAACCCTTGGTCATCACAATATGAGACCCTGGAGCTCACCCAGAATTTCAAACTGTTAGAAGAAATTTAGAGGTAGAGCAAGTAGAACCTAGCTAGTTGATCTTATTACATGGAGTGCACTGTATGGTTGGTGAACATTGTAAAGTCAAACTTAGGCTAAAGGTAAACGTAGGGTGACATTAGTTTTTGGGAAGCTGTAGTAGTAGTAGTAGTAGTAGAAGCAGCAGCTGCTGGCAATGTCTATAGCTATAGGTAGTTTTAATTAGTGCCGCTAACAAAAGTCAATATTTGCTTAGCCCTGCTACTCCTAGATACTACTACATGTTCAAGTCTAACTTATGGAACGTGGAAGGTAACAAGAAGAGAAAGAGCGAAAGAGAGGGAGAGAGAGAGGCATAAAATGAACTGGATTCTGATTGCAGAAAATGTAGAAATAGCCCAACATTCATCTGTTTGTTTGCTCTCGTGCTATATAGATTTCGGAAACAAAACCTGATTTACATTTCTTTAACCTTTCAGAGAGAACGTAGAGTACCTGGAAGTTAGAGCTGGAAATTCCCAGATGTTCTTTTAAAAGATACGAAAAGTATAGATAATTTAGTGGATACACAATTCAAGTCTAGAATAATTATTATTGTGGGATCGGCTCAATTAATAGATAATTCGAGTGGGAAGCTGTATAATTTTTGAAGGTGTATATAGCATAGTAGGATTAGAGTAAGTATTAAATAAATGTGGTTAGTTGTATAAAAGGGAAGAATGGGACGAGAATAGATGAGTGGGATGACAGGGTTGTTGAAATTGAAAAGTGTTTGAATGCATTGCAGTGCACGTTGAGGAATGAATGGTGAAAAAGTTTTTTTTCTCTGGGCTTTGGACAGATACAATGTAAATGATGCGCAAAATTGTCACATTAATATTGATGGATCATGGGGAGACAGAGGAAGAGTGGCTGGGAGTATTGGAGCCACGTTGGAATATTTGCCGGAAGATATTGACAGAGATGAGGAAGAAGAAGCTGAGAGAAGGAGGAATGAGGATTCAGCGGAGGAGAGCAATGAGGTTGGGAAGAAAGCAAGGGGGAAACCTTTCGTGTGGACTGTGAAAGCTAACTTGAGTAGTAGTGTGGTGAATTGGGAGAGCGTCCGAATCAGCATGTTTCACACGCACCATAGCCCTTTGCATGTTAAGACTGACATCGATATTCAGGTATCTTCACTCTTCTCTCGCCTTTTCTTCCCATACCCTATCAAAAGAGATCTTGAGAGCTTAAGGAGAGCCGGATGAACCATAAGGATTCCCAAGGGTACTAATCCACCAAAGCTGGGTAATCTAGGTCATCCATGGGGGAATAATCGTCATAACTGAACTCTTATGGCTGTCTTATTATTGCTCCTCTTCTCAAGTGTTCCAAACTGCCATGGTCCTGGAATTCCCATCCTCTTCAGAGCACTTGACAAATTTTACATAATTCACATTCCTTGCATACCCCTCCCCGAATAGTGGCTAATGGCCCTTCCGCTTTATATAATCAGCTCCTAAAAATCATAAACTCCTTCAATTTTAACAGTCCTTCTAGCCCGTTCTGATTCTGTGTCAACGTTAACTTATTGGATTTTATGCTTTTGAGCATTTTATTCCCCGCTCGCACTCAAGTTATTGATAAAAATCATATACTTTTAATTTTTTTTCCTCCTCTTTCCAATTGTGCTTGTTGAATTTCAAGTTACCGCAAAATAAGGAAATCAACATTAGTAGTCAGTGGTTGCTACCAAGAACTTTCCAGGAGATAATGTCAACTCGAGCTGAGCTGAGTGTCAAAACTCCTTACGTTGGATATCAGTCGATGAGCGTGCAAGTTATTATGGGTCATCAGGAGGATTCAGACCTTCTGGCTGTTGCGGGCTTGTACTCGGATGGTTTTCAAACTTCGCTCAGAATTACAGGTGTGGATGAATCTCTATTTCTTCCTCGGCATTGATTTGTTTCTTAGAGAAGATACTGGGATGGTTGTAAATATATGACTTTTATTACTACGAATAATTTATATAGTCTTAGCTGAGAGCTCAAATGGCGTCACGTAAAAAACTGTTTCTACTAACAGTGTCTCAAGAGTCGGCGGCAAACTCCAATTTCATACAAATATCATTCCTTCGTGATATCGTGATAATTTAAAGCCTTCGGCTAGGGCGGAGTTAGCTATGGTGGTCTAACTTTACCCCGTTTAGTGTATGACGTTGTGTCAAAAATTCCCGCGACAAACTGCCTATAATTTTGTCCCTCTTCCCATTCGTAGTATTTATGCAGATTGGGAGTGGGTTTGGGGCATCTTTCAAAAAATTCACTTTTAGACTGCTTGTATTCACTGTTATACATGCACTAGGTACTTTCCTTGGTTTTATTATTGCGATCATATTTACTATAGCTATTTGCTGTAGTGTGTGTAGTTTTTCAATGTTTTAGATTCTTTCAAGTCCAGTGATTGATTCGCTATAATTTATAACTATTACATGATGTTAATTGAGATGACGGCTGCTATCACTAAAATATAATATAAAGTATAATAATTAGAAAATATTCACTTAAGTGACGGGGACTTTGAGAATTAGTATTAATTTAATTACAATCATTTAAATGAGCCGAATCGTCTTGGTTCGTTCGTTGGTTAGTTCGTTCGTTCAATGCTCACATTTGTGCGCATGACCAACAACAAGCAGGCCGCGCTGTTATTTGCTATATGCCGCCTGACTTTCCAGCCACATTGTGGCAGGTGGGGGTTCTAGTTAGTTTTAATTTCAATTAATTTACAGGTTGCTACTAGCAACGTTAAGAAGCAAAATGATAGCGTAAGTATTAGGATCAGCACTTTTTGAAATTTTTGAATTTCAAAATTTTAATAAAATTCGTACGTTTTAAAATACCAATTAAAAATTTATTTAAGATAATGATTATGGTAAGTTAATTTTAATTAGCTTGAGGATAGAAGTTAGGAAAAGATGACCGTGTTAGGATGGTAGCTCGTAGAGGTAGGAGTACTTACTTGGCCTATGAGAGGTCGGGGCTAACGTAAATTAACCCACCGAGGACGGTTAAATTTAAAGTACCCGGCACCTTCTGAGCAAAACTACATTACACAAATATTTAAGATTGGTAAAGTTCCGACATTGATGTTAATAACAGTATTGACAGCAGGCAGTATTAGGTAGCGTCGCTTTGATGACAGGAGTAGGAACCAAAGGTGACTGATAGTACATGTGACCTTGAATACGCAAGCAGTTTATGATTTATTAGGACAACTTAAAGGAGGCGGAGCTTAAACATTGTATTTTAGCAGCATTGTATTTTAGCATAGCAATTTTGGTTTATACAGAAAGACCGAAAATCTCCAATAAATCCTGCAATCCAAATAAACCAAAATTACTCGAAAACTACCTAACCGATTTTGACCAAACTTTCACCATTTTGAAGCATTTTATATTCCCCAGACCACCCTTTTTTAGTTTTTTGAAATTCTCAAAAATACTTCGAAATTTGGAACCTTTATTTCCAAAAT
>JAQFXU010002183.1:0-22369 GCA_034693705.1 Spatulosminthurus flaviceps
ATTCGGTGGTGGTTATTTCACCTTGTATTTAAGCAAATCGTGCATTATTCCACTTTGATTCTCCAGCGACGATATGTTCCTTGTCCGCTTGTAGTATTATGAGTTGCTCTTGAGTCTCTGCTTAAGCTTTTAGTAAATATTTTAGCTTGGGCTCGTAAATGCATTTCCCAACAACCATGGAAGAGTAAACTGAAGAGAGAGAGAGAGATGAAAATAGAGAATTTACACAGGCTTTTATACTAAATCCACCTGTGCTATGTTATAAGAACATGAGGATGATCAAGAGCTATAGGAGTGATTGTGTTGATAATTTAGATCTGCCTATTCCTATAGTGTATAAACCATAGCCATAGTGTATGTAGTCATAGGGTGGAGCTGTCAGGAGAGGTTACTAGACATGTCTGAAGATTTAAAGCTTTTGCTTTGACATTATATGCAATGGAAAATTCAATGGATGCATATGAAAGCTAAGGTCTAAAAGAGAGGCTCTTATTAGATTAGACCTGGGGAAAAGCAAGCTTTGACTCAACTTGTGTCAATGAAATATTTCATGTATAATGTCATAACAAGAACATGGGCTTTGTCACAGAGGTTGTTGTGTGCGGAGTGTAGAGGGTAAATTCCCCATAGCCAGGGGAAGAAGAAGAAGAAGAACTAACGAAATATACATTAAAGGTAGGTAGGTTAACCTATAAAAGGTTCCCCTAAATATCTTGTTGTGTTCTTGTCTCTGTAAATAAACAAAGTAATCCGGAATTTTCTCCTTGTCCCCTGACATTAATGAAGACAAAAGAGACTCTTTGCTGAAGGGAAAACAATTGGAATTTTTCTCTTGAGACAGGGTTTATCATATCATGAATTTTAATAGGCACATGTTTTCAACATTTCCTATTATCTTCTTTCTTTTTTTAGCCTCATATTTTTTTCCCTTCTTAGAAAAAATCTTCAAAGCTCTCGAACAATACTACCTGTCAAAATATCCTCCTCAGAAAATGTAGTGATTTAATCCCTTTCTCTCTCTTCTCTAGGAGTTGTTTTTCTCAAAAATTCTGTTTTGATTTTGTAAAAAGAGAAAAATACAAAATATAATCTCCTTATTCATGGAAACTTTACCCCAAAACTTTTCCCCTTTAAATATCATCGAGCAGCGGATGTTTCACATAAAGTTTTTATATTAATAAAATTATTATTAGAAAGCAGGGAACCTAGTTTTTTTATTTTAAATTTTCTTTTAATTATAACTTGGCAAAAGTAAATTATTGAGTAATTTGTAAAACATATACTGTTACTAACCCCTGGGCCCTAGGGATGAGATTATGGTAATTAAAGATTCCAAGAAAAACTCATTCATCTCTTTTTAAAGGGAAAATTAACTTTTCTAGGTATTCAACTTCAAAGGAGTGGAGAGAGAAAGTTTTGGAGCAATCACACAAATTTTAATGACAAATCCAAATTTTCTTCTCTCTCTCTCTTTTCTTTTCTATGCACTTCTCTAAATCACCTGCTCCACAAAAGCTATAGTTTGCCAAGAGTTCAAGTAATTAAGTGCAGGTTAGTACAATTTCATGTCCAGGTACATGTACAAAGTTCGATAATTATGAAAGTATAGGAATTTCAATGAAAAGATCCAGTTTCTCGGTATGTTCAAGACAGCTGTGAAAATACTTGTAATAAATGGCCGGGATAACAATAACACACAAACATTTACATCAACTTCCATGTCCTTGACAAAATAGTCATTCATAGAGTAACACGTGGCTCCAGTAATTCCATGAGAAAGGAGAGAATAGCTGATGACAGGGAAAAAATACTTATCATCGAACTTTTACATTTTTTTCCATTCATACTTTTCTGTGGATTGTGGTAGTACATTTTTTCAAGGACCTTTCTCTTGCATATTCCCAAGACAGTGAGAAGTTGGAATTGAAAAATGTGTATAGGCAGATAATAAAAACTTGAGTTTTTTTCTAGTTTGTCAACGTACATTAGTCAAAGTATTATCTACATACTGATCAATACATAGAAAGAATCGATCCGTGGATTTGGAAAGTGCTAAAGCCCTATAGCTCTGATAATAATGTTATTAGCATGGGAAATGCGGCTCTCTTTATGGTTACTAAAAGCTGACAAGCCAGAGCTAATAGTCCCTTATTATGCAAATGATATGGGACATTAAGGAAGCCCAAGTATTACATTTATACACACTTGTTCCCCCCAAACAGGTGATTCCATAACGTCTCTACAACATTCTCATCAACATTGTTGATTCAACATGATTATTTTCACAAAAACTCCCTTGTTTTTTATTTCTTTCACTCCTACGACTTCTCTCTTGAACACATCAAAGAAAATGTTTTGATCCCAATTTCATAATCTCCTAATTAAATTCATCCCTATCTATTTTCCCTACAATGTTTACGTAGAACTCCCTAATTTTGTGCTTTTGCGTGAGCTAATATAATCTCAAATGTATTCGCATTCTACTACTAAATTTTTATTCTTACACAATTTATCAACCCAAGGCGCTATTACATTGTTTTTTGTAACTTCAAAAAACCCATGCGTCTTTGTAACAACTAATTAAAGGAGAAATTCTGGAGCTTTGCTTGTCCTTAAAAAGCCTAGGATTAATAAATAAGAGGATTTTAAAGGAAGTTCCTTTGATGTAGCAGAGATAGTTTCATGGCGTAGATTTTTACTTGTGTCAAACTGTGACACTTGCATCTCTGCCAATGCTTTACTTGCAAGTAAGGTCTCTTACGCGAGGAGAGTATGCACGTAGATCAGTTGAAAGCCGACAGTTGGGGGGAGTTAACTTCTTAGGATAAATGTTATAGTATCATCCTCAAAACCTGATGTTGTCAGAGATGTTGAGAGGCTTGTGGATTCAGCTCAAGCACCTTCTCTATATAACTCGTTCAGACGTCACTGTCTCATCAGGACCCATTGAGTGTATAGCATAAGAGAAACCGAGAGTTGTTGTATTTATAGGGTTTTCGACCTTTCCGTTGTTCTTCATGTGTTGTTTTAGACAGGAAAAAGTCCTCTCCCACACTAAAGTTTAGCAATACAAAGGTAAGTGTATACTTTTGGATAGATCAGTGTACATAACAGCTGTAATATTGTAAGTCTGTGTGCCTCTGCCTCCTGCTCTGTGTACATAGTGCGCACAGAAATACCTACCGAACTAAAATCCATTATTCCACACAATCAATGTGTCAAATAAGTTGGCAAGGAGATTCAGGAGCTCTTTCCCTTTTAAACTAGACGGATACTGCTGAATATAGAAGAAGAAGTCGAAGCCTTGTAAAAAGAGATTTTTCTCAAGGTAAAACTAATTTACAAGTTTCTCTATAAAGGAATCACTGTAACATGAGATCTAGTAAAAAAAACTAGGAATTGAGATAGGAAAAACTCTTTTTTTTTAAAAAAAAAAAGGATATCGATAGTTTTGAAACGCATGTGTTTTCACCTTCTCCCCTCGCAATTTCTTACCTTTCCATTTGGTTTCACTGCTAATAAATCCAACTTGTAAGGTTTTCTGTGCCAAAACTAACGAAGGAACAATTTTCTTCGTTTTTTTCCCCGTCGTATCTTTAAATTGCAGCTGTGAGAGAGAGAGAGAGAGAGTGCGTGTGTGTTTGGCTCGGGAGAAATGACGGAATGAGAGTCGGTCAAAGTGAAGCCGATCCTCTTTTCTCGATGATATCTTCTTATTCATCTCTATCTTTCACCTCCCCCTACACTTTATCTTTCCAAGCTGATGATCTTGTTCTTGAAAATCCTTTCATTCTTTATGGTAAGAAATCTGGAGGGTTTGATACCATGAAGCGAGAGCTCCTCTCATTTCTTAGGTTACTATGTACTATTCTCTGGATATCGTCCCGCTCCTGTAACAAGGATGAGAGTACTAGTGAAGAATAAATAACTAATTTTTAGAACCTAACTCTCCTTCGACGCTCCTCTTAGTATCTTCTACGTTCCATGAGAGGAGACTAATTCTCTCCCAACTCTTTGATTAACACTCTCATACATATTTACCCCTTCTTTTACATAAGGAGCTTATGCGCCTAAACCCTATATTTGGGCCATGCACCATATATTTACTACATATTTTACACTCTTCTATACAGCATGTGAATATATACGGGAGGTTGGAGGACTCTCTGTTCTCTGTGAAAATCAGCCTCGTGCCGCGGCATCACATCAAATATCTTATATGTGTCTCTACATATAATTTGAAAGGGAGAATTTCGCAATCTCAGCAGCCAAAGGTGATTACAAGGTTTTATAGACTGGAAAATTAACCATGCCGGGGTAAAATTATTAAAAAGCTAGAACAAGCAAGCTTAATTATCCTGTTGTTAGTCAACACTATTCTTTGCGCTCTCCCTCTTATATCTTACGTAATTATACAGCCGATAAGGCCCATAGTAAGTACCTAGAACAACTTCATAGCGTCAGATATATTCTTGCTCTAACCAATTGCATATTATAGTTCCCACAACAGCAAATCTGACGTCAGCAGAATCTTTCCAGTGTCCGGTTATACACATATGAAAGAAAACCGCCAAACAAAAAAATGGGACGTTCAGAAATAGTTGATTAAATTTTTTTTGGCGCAATTTTTTCATGTCACCAAGATCTCACTAAAATGCATACCAAAATAGGTATATAAATTGTTGGGTAAAATGCAACGGGGGTTACAAATTTGGAAAAAATGACTAAATTTCAGATCTAGGTCCTTTTTTAAATTGGCAGACAATATATAAAGTCATTTTGTCCCATAATAAAGTACCACCTCAAAGTCAAATGAGATCGCAACATACAGCTTGATGTACTGAGGAGCGCGCGGGAGAAATGGGAATTTTGAATCGTGTAATAATGAAACGTTCATACTTTATACATAGACTGCTGGGTTAAATATTTTTAAGATTGCAAATTCCGGGCATTGCTCACATCCAAACCTTGCGGAGCACTGTTTGTTGCACCACACACGAGCTGAGAATTTAGGAGGTTGATTGGCAGCATTCAGAAATTTAATGGGCTACCTTGCTTCGAACTGTATACATACGTATATATACGTAGCTGACTGAGAGAAGCACTTACGTCGCGCATTATTTCCCAGTATATAATAACTTTTAATCAATGGTTTTGTGCTATTGCAAATTAATATTTGATATTTGATCAATAATAGAAAATTCCACACCAAAACCCATAGGAAGCACTCCTTTCTCGTTTTGACACTCTCACATTATTTAATAATGGAAGTTAGGAAACTTTAATACCTTACGTGTGATTACATATACATGTTGTAATGGTTCTGCAGTAGTGAGAGGACCCGCATGTATGAATGTATTTATTAGCTCGGTTTATATTGTAGGTCACGCCAAGAGAAATAGAAGTAGTTACTTACATTTAGCTATACAAAGGAGTTGCTCGGTGATGGTTGTCATCCATTATTCAAAACGATCTTCGATTTTTCTCTCCTCTCTCACTTATTTTCGGTGTTTGTGTGTTCTCTCTTTCTCTCTTTTAAATTACATATTTCCTATAGGGACTGGAATAGCAAATTAACATTGATCTTAAGAGGAATTCCTTTAACATACATGGTGGGTTGTATAGAAAGACTCTTAGATTTTAATCCGCCAAGTTTCCCCAATCCAGGATTTTTTGAATGATCCTCTAAAAATTGCATGGTCTTTCTAGTATCATGTACAGAGAGAAAATATGCAAAGAGGTGATTCTTTACAAAAGGTGAGACTACATGTATAAACTATAAGGCTCCGATGGGAGTAAATAAAAAAACAAGGCTGTAGAACAACTCCTTATCTCATAATCCCTAACATAAGCATCCAGTCACAGTATCATTGTAGGCGATTATTTTTCCTTGTCGGCTCACAGTCAGAAGAGAAAAAAGGAGGAAAAATATCGAGCTTTTCTTCTGTCTCTGTATAATACAAGGCGTCTGCATGGAATTCCCTACGTGGAGGATGATACCCCGCGTACAGATAGGATTACACAATTCTGGGGAAATATTAAGGACATACGTATGTACATACATTGTAATATAAATTTGTTCCAGAAATGAAGTGTGTCTGTTCAGGAAATTCATTACAAGCTTAATAACCTCATTGGAGAGACCTACCTCCTTTTTTCGGTACCTCTGTATATAACTGCAGTAAATTCGTGTTAAGCAGGCATTTATTTTCCGTACTGATCCGTCCAATATTAATAAGATGGCTAGTCATTTTGTTACATATAAAGTGTATTTTACCATGAGCCATGTGTGGGTAAGTACAGGAGAGGGAGTTATAATTGCAAGTGATTTCCTAAATTGAGTCGCCATATGCCATGTAGTGATGCAAAATCATTGACTTCAAATGTCATTGTATGTATTACTTTGTAACCTTGGCCTCTATGCCATGTTTCATCATACTATGCCATGTTTATATAGCTTTATTAATTACAGTTACGAATAAGCCACACATGAAGCCCTCCAACGTAGAACTGTCTTTTACCGGCCATAAACAGTAAATACTGTACTAAACTATGCAGAAAATGACGGAGTTTTACTCAATATCAGTGAAATTCGGTTTTTGTGATTTAAGGGGCGACGCTTTAGCAAAGCTGAATTTTGTCATATTGACGCCCTCATACCTCGGACAAAAAAATTCTTATGCAAGGACAAACAAAATATGTAAGTCATCATGGAAATCTTAATTCATTGCAAAATTAATGGATGCAAAATTTTATGCTACAACAGCCCAGAATCACAGCACTACTGGAAAAATAAAACAACATTCAAACTCAAAGTGGCAAAGCAATAGAAACAGGGAATGAGACACTCCAAAAAGGAACGAGAAGAAAAAACGTAAAAGAATCAGCGGCCTTAAAGAAGATGCAAAAGTATACTCATCGAGAAAGTAAGAAAACTGCTCATCGACAACAAAATATCTAACACTGCCATCCAAACTGACAAGGGCTTCCGAATAGGCAGAATTCATGCAGACCCAAATGCAAAACCTAGATAAATGCCGGTCAAATTCTTACTAGAATCGAATGCGGAGAGATTGCTAATCAAAGACTAAGACAGCAAGGCATGTTCATCAACACTGAATAGTCACATGTCACATCCTTAATTACGTGAAGACATGAGATTTAAAATATAGTGAATTTTCCCATTAATTGACCTTATCCCCACCAATTTTCTAAAACTTGCTTAGCCGAGGCTTCGCCCCTTAATGTGACTTGGCACCTTGTCCTAAGCACCGTTGATTTTTATTTTATTGGCACCTTCTGCTAATCACCGATAATTTTTGTTTTGAGTAAATACTTTCCTAACTATTGCAAAAACTTGGTCTATATAATCCAAAGGTATAGTAGTATAGAATTTCCTTCCGTAACGAAATCTTTGATTGTGGGAGTAAATGGGCCTTGGTACTCGTTAGTCTAACAATAGCTTTAATAACCATTGTCTGGAATCCATAAACGAGGTCAAGATTTAATGTACCTATATATCTATAACGTAGCTCTTAAATTGATTGCTTTGATCAACTGCACACTCCTGTAGGATGGATCTATCCAGGAAATTAACTTTTACGAGGGGACTCATTTTCCCCCACAGAATTTAGTTTCCTCATTAGAGATTCTTCCGGCCGTCGCTATATATTTGTAAACCCACCTTCCTTGTCGGTACTACTCAAAATAGAGGAAGAACCTCTACATAGTTATTCCTATTGCAATTTAGCCCTTTGATTCCATGAACAATTCACTCAGCCTCGTTTCATATGAAAAACTCATGGTCACAGTGTGGACTATATTTTGAATGTTGACATTGTCTGATCTTGATCTTTTCCCTAGTACATTGTTAATACTATTCTGTCTCACATACAGAAATAACAGCCCCTTAATTTGCAGAGTGCATATCTTTTTTACATACAAAACATCTGCATAGAACTAACTACCCACATCACCACCACCAAAATACCCTTTGATTCAGGTTGACAAGGAAATGTTCAATATGACTCGTGCGGTTCTTTTCCCACAATGACATTTGCTTTGAAATGCAATGTGTCTCTACTCACGTCAAGGGCAGAGCATATATAGATTTCCATGAATGACTCTCCTTTTGTTAAACCATTCTTCCCTCATAATTTCCCCTCGTATTTAAAGAAGAATTCTATAATCGAGTTCTTTCTCCTGTTATTTTATTTTTCACAAGAAAAACTATTCCGGGTCCTGTACATAGAAATGTATACCCCTGGGTTTTTTTTTCATACCTCACAATAGAACTTCTGTGAGGAAATAAAATAGCTCCTTTTGTTGTTTTGTCAGTGTTTTCAAAAATTCAAAATGGTTTGATAAACATCCAGAAAGTCTGTATAACATCATGTCAACTTAAATACTCGAGTATAAAGGAACCTCATTTTTTGTTGCCCAACCTGTTTTTCACATTGACGTTGAAAGGCTTTGATGGAAGAAAGAGGCCTTTTGAAATAGAATCCTTCATAATAATAATTCTACGTAGTTTGTACTTGTGTCCTTTATTATTGCTACTGACTTTCAAGAAAGAAATTTCTCAATATTTAACATATGCTAAAAACTAGTGGGTCAAATTTTGCCAAGACTTTCACTAAATACTGCATTTATATAGTCTAGCTAAGTTTAAAAAGTATGGACATAAGAAAAGCATTCAAGTATTCAAAATTCAATAGGAGTAACAATACTAATAATTCTTATTGTTAGAAGCGTAACATTGCAAATACATACTGTGCTATTCTAGTAAGACAAGTCAGAAAAATGTCACCTCATGAATCATATATGTGTTACATGTGTAGCTCGAAAAAATATCCTCGCAATTTACCAAAATACTTAGGTAATCATAACATAGAAAAGGCAGGAAAATAACAAACAAATAATATTTTGATGTAGCAAATAATTTATTACCTGAGTTACACGTCAGTTATCAAGCATTTAGTAAATGACATAGTAGAGACAAGAAAAAATATATAAATCACACTAAAGTATTTAAGCCCACTTAAAATACATGCTAAAAACACAAAGAGTACACCTTGTAATTATTGTCCGCAAGAAAATTTACTAGCACTTGGAGTCTCTAACGAGGAAAATGTAGTAGTAATTACACTATCACACAAAACTCGCCAGATAAATTCACCCCTATATTTTTTTAGATACTTATATTGTAGCTTACGTGCAATTCCTATTTAATGGCTCTTCCTAGTGATTTATTCTCCAGACATTTTTATTACCTTAAAAAGATCCACATACTTTTTTTTGGCCCATTTACTCTTTCCTTTTGTTTATAATTCCCCACTGATAATTCCTTATATTGGGAGTGAGTTAGCGCTGTATTTCCAAACAATGTTTGCTAGCAATGTAATTCTTTGGAACATTTCGTGGAAACTTTCTCGCGCTAATTAATATTTCATGGGGAGGAAAAAGTTTCACACTCTACATTCTCTATCCAACCATATGCATGCATATGATATTAAAGGACTTGTATGTACAAACAAAGAAATGTATTCACAAGAAATTGGAATAAATCAATGAGAATCCTGACATTGGGACTTCAAAGTAAATCTACAATGGTAAAGTTAATTACTCAAACTTTTACTTTTCTAGGAATTATTATTTTCATAGATAAAATTGGGTTAAGGAAATTTTACCTTACTTAAATTCCATCCGTAATTATTCTCTTATGTAAGAAGGATTTTTTTTTCAAGTAAATTGGGAAACCCAAGAGTGAAAGTACCTACAGCAAAAATTATGTAAAAAATACGCTGACGTGATTAGTACATGAGATTACTACGGAGTACAAGAATGGTAAAAAAAAATAATTCATCAATCATGAAGAGAGTGAAGCTTTATATAAGTGAATTAAACCCAGACACGGAGGAGATTTACCTTGGATCTGTAAATATATATGTGGTTGGAGAGGAGAACAAATTAAGGCGTCCAAATAGTAATAAGGATGAAAGGATATACAGAACTTCATCACGCAGGAATTATGGTCCCTTTCACTATTCGTTTAATTCTATTGTGGATGATTGACCAGTCACTGGAGAAGATGAAACTCCATCGGGAAGTAATTGCCTATTTATTTGTTACCATGAATAGCTTCTATACACACACACACACACACTGCATCAAACAAACCATGTACATTAAGTTTCTCAATGTTTCTACATATTACATGTAAACAAATGCATTTAATTACGATGAAATCCTAGAGTAAAAGGATCACTTTGAGCAGGACAAACCAATTCTCTGGAAATGAACATGGGTTTCCGCCTTAACACCATTTCTTCCTTTGTGGTTTGAGTCCTTTGGTTTAGGTTCATTCAATATGTAGACGACGTTGCACATGTAATTACGCATATGTACACATTGCTATTATACAATGAGGAAGACTTATAGAGGAGCATGTTATAATTAATGTATTATCCACGAATTGTCAATACAAATTATGCGGTTGGTGAGTCGGTTTGGAAATAGGATAATCCAATATTCTGTACAAATTCATGTATAGATTATACACAAATGAAGTCAAGAGTCTGAGAATCAATTGAATAGACCTTGCTCCCTCAGATTCGAGGAAAGAAGACTTATTATAGTATACTATTTTCTAATAATTGGCTGTTACAAGGGACTTGACGGTGAAATTAATTGAGACAGGATATTTTTGTTTGGTAAAATCTAATTATTTTGTCTTTCTTTAGAGAGAGAGAGAGAATCGGAAAAATTAGGTAATCTTTTGATGATATTAGTACCAATTATTATAGCGATGGATGGATTTTAGAAAATAATTGGCAATGTTGAAGGGTCTGGAATGAGCACTAATAGATATTTTTGGACAAAACAATAATTTTTAAAATCAAATCAAAATAATGTTTTTAATAAAAATGACAATAGACATTACATCACTCCGTAAGACACAATAAGATTGGTGCAATAAAAAATACATTTTTGAGAAATATAAGAATTAAGACAAATGACGTAAAAATTAAGTGGCCAATAATAGCTCCATTATGTAATGCTCTAATAGCCATAATACTTGCCATTAATTTTCGTTTTGAGCGTACTAAACGTGCGTTGTTGATCCGGTGCGGGGGCCCTGAAGGTATTAGTAATAGGATTTGAAGGAGCGGTCTGCTGTTGGTATCCCCCACCATTATTACCATTACTCCGGGCATTATTATTGGAAGAATAGCCTCCAGACGAAGAGCCACTCATCTCATAAGTCACCTCTGCTCTGTAGCCATTCTGGTCCGCCGTGTAGGTTACAACTTGAAGTCGACCGTCAGGTAGCTGGACCTTGTACCTCCCTTTAGTTTCCTGCCCATTCCTCTCTTCTTCGTGACCAAAGTCATTGCCATTCTTGGGATCGTAGACTCCATACTGGAAACGGTAGTTGGCGGGAGAGGACTGTTAGAAATGTCAAACATGCATAATTTACGGGCTTGAGAGCCAGATTACAGCTTTCTTATTAAGTACTTATTACCACACAGCTGAATACAGCACGTATAGACACCTAAGGCAGAGGTATATCTATGCTCTATGAGTAACTGTGAATTCCCATCATGGCAAAATCATGTGTTTTTTTTTACCCACGCACCTAATTCTTTCATACACACTTTAACGCAAATACTACAGGAATTTTCCCACGTCCCAAACCACATTAATAATTGTTTACATTTCCACCTACTACATTTCTCCAGTCGAGCCTTTGAATTCTAACGTTATTCACCCGCAACTCCAGTTATCAACTCCCAAACAACAACACCCACGGAAGCTCTATTTTTTCTCATTCTGATACATACAATTCAATGTTTATGTCAAAAGTAACTCAAAGTGTAGGTAAATCCCAGACATTTTAGTGTGGAAATAGGAGGAAACTAATAGTTTCTTCTTAACACCTAAACTTTCATTTTGAATTATTCCAAATCTTCAAACCTCCCAAGTCTAACTTGGACCTTTCGCGAAAATTCATGTAACATATGAGCAACTTTTCTATTGAAATAGCTATTTTATTTGCAACTGTGAATATTCCTGGGATATTTTAATTATTTATTATTTAGAAATCATCTACCCCGTAGTAGTAAGTATTGTTTGAAATCCACTCCTTAACACATTTTTCATGAAGGCTAGAGTAGTCAAATGAATAGGATTTTTGCTATGGCCAATAATTATTACACACCACGAAATTGGCTCGTGTTGAAGATATGAAAACGGTAATCGACATGAAAGAAAAAAGGCTTTCCTTATCAAGTCAACTCTAATCTCTTCTGATTCCTTGTAGAAGCCAAAATATGATTTTAGTACCTTTATGACTTTACTCCCCTTCCACTCCACTTCTAAATACCTCAAGCACCACTTGCCTACGTAAATACATCATACCCAAAAAAATTCTTTACAACACGTTCATTTTACCCAGAAAATAAATTCAAGGAAAAGAAAACCAATATTTTACAGTAATTGCTCTCAGCACCAGGTATAAAGTAGAAACAAGAAATCGTATAAAAATCATGTTAAAAAACTTTTTCCCTTACTTAGCCACAAATCAATAAATTGATTCCTCCACCTCTAAGAATCCATGCATGCACATCTTCAATAATAAAATCAAGGCTGAGAAAAAAGATCAAAACCTCAGACTAAAAAAATCTCATACATAGATTTTTCTAATTTTCTTTGACTATACATAACTACTTACGTTACTCATTCTTTATCCTATAAAGCTCCATGTGCAATAATAACTACAATTTTCAGAAACCTAAAAAAAAGTTACTTGAATGTGTTTAGAAACGAAAAATCAATGACAATATTACAAGAAAAGTCATGATTGCTTTTTCATCCCCGTGGTTTCCTACACATTAATATACTAATAAGTTCACATATGCTCTTCTTCCAAGATTACAAGATCTGTTTTCCTGTATTTCATTTTTGGAATAGTAAAATTGCATTCACAAAAATCGAAGTTGCTGAGGGAAGCGAAGGCTTCAGGGTTAGATGAGAGCAAGAAAGAGAACGAATGAAAAAATATCTTGAAGGAGAAGAAACCTTACAGACCAGAAAATGATATAATTGCATATAGTTTATCTTTTATTAGAAATCCTACGATAGAATAACTTACTTGAGAGTCTCCTCCAGAATATCCTTGCTCATTGTTTGTGGAGTAGGAAGATGAGGCCTCTCCTCCTCTCCATTGAGTAGTGCCGAAGATGAAGAGGATACAGCACACCTGCATTTGTCATTCAAATCAATATAATATACACGTATAAATTCAAGCTTTTGTCTCCAAAAATAAAAGCACTTCAGCCCTTGAAAAAATTCCGCAATGAAAAATAATAATTAAAAAAATTCTCTTTTAATTTAATATTTCCAAAATGTAATAAATTCTCTCAAACACATTTATTAGCAATTCTTCTTAATATAAAACACATCCATTATGAGTTATCATAGGACTGGGAGGAAAAATCTCTTCTTCAAGGCAAAGCATCGATTTCCTCCCGAGGATCATTAAATTCCCACATTTCTCCACACTCATTGCACGTATACTCTCGGAAGGCAAAATAGCAGGGGATCCCTAATATAGGAACACAAACACAGCAGAAAACACTCAATGGAGTCCAAGTGGCGCTGAAAGTGCCGATATGACATCGAGGACAGACTGGAGGATAATTGGGTCTAAGTCGATAAAAATCCGGATTTTCTTTACAAAAACTTGCAAATTCTCGGCAAAATACACAGGGCCAGAGATTACACAGTCGATGTCCGGACTCATTTTCAGGGAATGTAGGGACTTCTGGGAAGACAATTTCGTGGTCGATGGTAAAAGCGGGTCGACTAAATTCTGCATCTTCGAAGGAATTGGTTCGGCGGAGAGGGAGATTGGCTTGACTTGAATGATGAGCATGAGGATCACTCCTTTGATCACTCCGATCACTCCGAGGTGGTTTTAAATAATGAGGTATTTTTTCCGGAGTGTGTTTATAATGATCGTGGATTCCAGGGTGCACTGATGGAGCATGTGGATCGGATGAAGGGTAACTGGTCATGTGAGGTGAACTTTTCGTAATTCGAGTTGAAGTGCTTTTCACTGTCACTACTGGCTTGTTCGAGGTTGATAGTGAGAGTTTCCGAACCATCTGAGCAATTCTTTTACTTTCCTTGGCTGACAATGAGGCTCCACTTGTTCTAGAATAATAAAAAAACAAAGTTAAAGTAATGGAGTTTGAAAAAAGGCGGCTAAACATTTTAAAGTGAAATTCATAGAGTGTTATTAAAGATTGAAAATTTTTCTTACTCCCCCTTGCCTTTGAGCTTGAGTCCTTGAGAAGCTGTCGGTACACTCTCGGTCCCATAAGTTTTGAAGGGGACTTTACTTCCCGTCGAGCTGGGTGCTGCAGTAATTCCACTGGCCTGAGACCCGAGTGACAGTTGATTTTTCCGTGTTAAAGAATTTTTCTTATGAAGAGCCCTGCTGGGACTTTTACTAAGTACAACTCTAGGTCCAGCAGGTCTTTTTCTCTTACTAAAAGAAGTTGTCTTCTTTGTCTGGTTCTGCTGAGGTTGCTGATCTTTGGGCACATTCTTTGAACCTTGGGTCCCTCCGCTAGCTCTGGGGGAACCATTGCTGGATCCTCCGGAACTATTACCCGGGTTTTTGGCTGGTTGTTCATTTATTTTATGTTGGATTTTGTTAGGATTGTTTCCTGGGACAGGGTTTGCTGGGACAGGGCTTCCTCGAGTATTGATTTGACCTTTATGAATGGGGTTACCTGGATCAGTTTTAGCTCCTGCTGGGGGATTGGGGTGGGTGGGGATTGGGGAGGAATTGATTTTGCGAATGTTAGGGCTAGTTTGCTTCAAGGGATCTAGGGTTGTTGGAGAGTTTTTTGGATTGCCACTGGGATTGGAGGATCCTGATCCTGAGCCTGAGTTTCTTGATTTTTTTCTACCTTGTTGTTGATTCATTTCCGATATTTTTCAATGACTCAAATAATTTGTGATTAATTATTATTATATGGCAATTGACGATCTCTTTCTTACTTAACAATCCGACAATCATAAAGAGACACAAAAGTAAACTTGCAGAAGTTATAGAACTTTTGTCAATCAAAGTATGCAATAATTATTGGAGGACTTGCCCTGCACTGGGTGTTCCTAAGTCATTCTTTAACGTACTAACTAGGAAAAAATTCTCTAACAATCACTTGAAAATGATGTAATTAATTTTTAGTTAAAAAGCAGAAGAAGAAGAATATTGTGAGGAGGAAAGTTTCAGATGAGTCAATTATTTTTATTACCTTAAAGATCCTTGACATTTTTGAAGTCATGACGCCCTTATCTCCTCCAATTCCTTCCAACAACCACTTGAATTTTAATGAGCCTGGCGTTGAAAAATCTCCAAAGTTTTTTAACCTTTCGAAAAGCACGAAAACTCATATACAATTTTCTGAATAAAAATCTCACTGATTTGCTCTAAACCAATTCTATGAAGATTACACTGAAAAGTATTTAATAAGCAATGACAAAGTCCGAAATCAAACTGAATTTAAAATGTTAAATTTCCCTTTATATATATACCCTCGCCCTCAACAATCAGCTATACATTTCTCAAATCAGGTCTGTTTTTAATTATGAATTGGGTGAGGAGTAAAACTGATTAAATCCCTAATTTAACCTGAACATGGATTTCGAGATATTTGTACCTCAAATTATTTTTTACCTTGCTGTCATCGAAAGTGAATTGACTATCACATAATCTGTTTTTCCATCTAAAAAGGGAACATCTTCTTTTTAATGTGAACATAAGGCTTGCACACATCCACATGGAAAATCTTCTATCGAGATTATATAAAGTAATTAAAATTCGATGGCATTTCATGGTGCGATACACTTGTTATGAGAAAGTGGAATACAAAAAAACATGAACCAATTTACAATGCACATTGGGTATGGCTCAATAAATCGTGTTTGAGCATGTATAGGAATCACCCTGTGGACGTATGGGCATCCTTTTAACTTGAACACCGTTGGTTGCATTTGTTTTGTAATTCCTTTTGTCCAAATTACGAGATGTACCATTGTTTATTGACAAGTCATTATTCTCACCCATGCTTTTTCCTCGCTTCAATTAACAATTAACGTCTGATTACCTCCATGTACTAACTTAATTGAATGAAAATGAATGTCACAAATAAAAATCAATATCAGTTATACATACATTGTCAGCATACTTACTTTTCACATTTGTTTCGATCTGGATCTAAATTAAAGGAATTTTATATAGATATTAAAGGACCTAATAAATTCTTATGTAGTTGAGGACACCTGTGGTTTGAACGTGTGATATCATGCCGTGATGAGTGAAATTTTCATAACACATGAAGAAAGGTAGGTAGAAATTTTTAAAAGTTCGAAAAGGAGCTATATTTGAAATTGATGGCATTTCTTATGGAAATTTATAACTTGTTTTGCATTTTAGCCCATATGATTCAAAAGTTGTAGCTAAAAATCGTGTATAGTATTTTAGTTTTAGTGTTGACGCATTTCCATCTATACGAACAGCTTCCCTGAGCTTTATTACATAGATAGACAATATAAAAGTTACAAGAAAAAGTTAATGAGAACAAGCTCATTGTCAGACATATATGCGGAATATGTATATATGTATATTATATATGGGATATTTGAATATTCATTATACATTTACATGTGAAAGACTGCCTCAATGATAAATAAAAGAAGTTCTATTGAGCTTCTTCCTTCTTGGCTTTGACTTATTATTAGTCTTGTTACTAGGCCGACGGAATTTTCGAGTTCGATTTCCTTTGGCCCATACATGGTTTTTGAAAGGCATGCCCCATTTTTGAAGAATCCCCCAAGCTTTCATGTATGCATCGCCTATAGGTACAATGAGAATCAATTAGTTACTCCAGCCGTCATTATTTTCCAAGCTCAAGTAAAAGTATTTTTATGTTTGAACTCAACGGTTTTCAACTGTATACAAATTACATAATAGATTTTTACCTAGCATTGGTTCAGTTGGATACGTTTTGTCTGTTAAGGTAAATGGCGTTTCTATGGTTTTCAGAACTCGTTCTTTGAACTCATGGAAATCGAAATTTCCTCCAAAATAAGCCATTCCCCCACACATTCGAAAGAAGAGCATCCAACGTGGGAGGTAGTAATCAATCGTGAGACCTTAATTTTAGATAAAAGTATCAAAAAATTGTAAGCTTACAATAATTATTACTGTAGTAATACCTGTATGAATTATTTAATTTTAATGTAAAATTTTGACACACTTGAACACACCTGACCATTGCTTCGCAGCATAATCAACAATTTCTCCGTTCGGCCCCCATAAAGTGATTTGATTTAAAGCGTTGTATTTGAATAACTTTTTTTCCTGCATAAAGTAGCATCATATTAGAATTATGTGCACGAATATGAATATCGAATATAATTGGAAAAACTATTTTTCAAAAACTGTAAATAAAAGATGATTCACCTGTTTCGTAGTTCCCCAAGCCTCAGCATCTGCTATCCAATTGCCTAAGAGGAAATTCTTATGGGTTGATAATAACAATTCCATGTCTACTAAAATCCCCGTGAGGTCATAAGAAAGTTTTCTATGGGCAAAAAATTTATAAATTTCATTAAACAGAAAATTATTAGTACGAAATATATTTGACAGTTAATATAATTTAATGGCTCAACTTACTCCGTATTTTTCAAATCCCTCACAAAGTAATAACCCATGAAGGTTTGGTAGGTTTTAAAGAAGAGAACTTGGAGGAACTGTCGAGAGAAGTCAATGGTATCGTAATAAATTAAACTCTCGTGAGGAAGAGGAGTTCTAGATTCCATGCCAAAATCTACAAAATTCTCAAGAACTCCATAAACATCGTTAAGATCGTACCACATCTGGAATAATTTGATTATTGAAAGTTACTTAATAATTTTTCCCGTTCGTATCCAGTAAACAGGCAAAAGAAATTATTAAATTTGAGTGAATTTCAATCAAACTTACCAATTCCTTCAAATTAAGGTTCGGTCTCCTAGTGATAACAGTTCTTCCATGAAATCTCATAAGTGGTGGAGCATTGTAAATACTTTTCTAAAATCAAATTTTACCGTTAATGAACAATCTTCCAACACTCAACGTACTCCTGCCTCCCATAAAAATATTAATATAAAATTAAAGTGTACAAATTCAACGAACTATTAAAATGAGCCAAGCATCCGACAAATTTTTGTTTAATAATCCATAACGTCTCTCTTGATATTGAAGTGTCCTATTTTATTAAACCAGTCGAGGGAGATTAAAAAACTGGGATTCTTAAAATTAATATGTGCTTTAGAAATTATATCGCTATATGTAATTCACCACTCAATCACATTAACTGGTTCCTCTCGAAGACTTGCTTCACTCATGAAATCATAAATGAAATAATTTTGATTTATTCCTTCAGGACACATTCCTGTCCCAATCAAACTATTATTTCCCTGTCGAGCAGAAGGAACACCCTGGAATTTAATTGAAAACATCCCATACATTTATTTCATCTTATAAAAATCTCCGTGTATTAAAATATTTTTGACTAACACTTTCTTCTCGATCTATACCTACCTCATTTACAAGCCCCACCGCTCCATACAGACCTGGAGTACCCCCAAAGTTATGAAGCATACACCAAATAAAGCTGTGATTAAAAAATGAGTCGTGAACCTTATACAAGGGGAAAAGTTCAGCTTCCAAGTCAAGTATCAACGCGTTGCCCTGAGAAACGATAAAATATTTTCAATTTAATATTTCTAAAGTTAAGTACACGTTCAAAAGTTAAAAATTAGACACTTGGTATTATCAATATCGAATTTCCCTCATCCGCTCACTTGGGGCACGCCACTTAAATAACTCTCGACTTGCTCTCGTTGCCAAAATCCAGTGTCAGTAAAGACCCAACTTTGGATCATCCTAAAAAATAATATTTCCAATCAAATAATATTTTCTTCATAAAATTACCATTTAAATCTCATTACAAGACTAAATTATTATTATTCGTGGCCTATAGATTTTTACCAAACAGCCTTAGGATCCGCGGAGTACATGGAAGAATACGTTGACTTTGCCATCTGTCTTAAAAAATCCGAATCATTTCTCATGGGACGATTCTCATTAAAAGTATCACAACTGTAAATATGATCTGTGCCGCCAAGCGTGTCATTTAGCTGTAATAATAACAATTTTATTATTCCTATCATAACTATCTAAATAATTATATGTATATTGAAATCCCATATGGATTTTAAAATCAAGTAATAATTATGTACCTCCTTTGTAAATCTCTTGCCAATTTCCACGAAAAGTGGATCCGTGGGTAGGAGCATGTAAGTACTGTATAATATGGGAGAGAAATCATGGGGAAAATGATAACAATTTCTTGGAAGAATCTTTCAAGAAAACTTCCAGCCTTGTAAGTATCTATGCACGAATGTGAGTTCCATAAAGAGCTCAGGATAGCGCTCATGAAAAGATTGAAATCTCACCTGGAATAGGATTCATTAAATTTGTTCCAAGAAGAATGATGAACCACACTGGCATTGGGGAAAATCCTACTTAAGCTTTTTGGAATGTTTCCCGAAAATCCAGGTAAAACTGGAGTCATTCCAAGAGATCTCATCCGCTTCACAATCTTCTTTAACAGCTCAAGTTTTTTTAATAAAAATGATTCTGGAATTGGGCCACCCCATTTTTGGATGTTTCCCATCCGCCACCTTTTTTTCAAATATAAGTTTTACGTTTTACTCATCACATGCACCAAAAGACAAAGAATTTTGGAATTCAAATTATATGGAAAATTTCCTATAAAATATTGCGTTGCGGATTCTAAATTGAACCGGCACTATAAATGATTAAAACGTATTTTCATGAAATCAATGAAATCATGTATGTTTGTAATAACTTACCAAGCTAGGAAAGCCGGTCCAGTGATGTAATCTTCAAGTAAGTCCTCTTTCGTGAGTCCCAAATCTTTGTAGATTTTATACCAAATAGCTTCCTGTCCCGTAAATGCCAGGGGTAAATTAATCCCATTGAGAGCCATCCAGTCAATATGCTCCTCCCACTTGGTCCAATTCCACCAGACAAAGGAGTAACTGTCAGTGCAGACATTTTGATAATACCGGAATCTGAATCATTTTATTTCATAAAAAATTAAATGCTAATTATGCCATATTATTGCCATTAACTCCATTTAAAGTTTTATCATTATTGCTTTTTCAACCATTTTGATTGCTCCAAGTCTATCATCACCTGTCATGAATCTCCTGACGAATATTTACTTTAGGCAGATTTTCCGGCAAATTCAGCTGCTTCCCTTCCCAAGCAACATGACATTTACAGAAATATTTGAGATAGAAATTAAAACCATAAAGTGCAGCTACTCCGGTTGTTCCCGTGATAATGATTTTGCTCGCATTCCATTGTAACTAATAAGAAAGTGAAGACATGATAATCTTTCTCAACAAAAATATAAAATAAATTTCAATAATAGCTCCGGCTGCACCAAAAGCTCACCTCAAAAGCATCTTTGTAGGGAGAGGTTGTCAATCCCGGGACCACGTTCAGGACAAACTCGGACTGACGCTTGGGAAACAAGCGTTTTATTACTTCTTGCCCCGCTTTTACTTGTACTTTAGGATTGGTTTTGCTAAGGACGTGCTGTAAATCTATATCGAAAATGTTTCCAATAATTTATTACGAAATTTCTTTAATCAATTCTGTACTATAATATTTTATAGTTTTTAAGTTATACTAAATTGAAAAAAACTTACTTCCATGACTTCTATGAACGGAACCTCCGTCACAAAAAACTTGGATGAGAGAAATCCAGCAAGCGAGGGAGATGACATTCTTCATGATTAAAGATATGTTAATGACATTAGATTCAACCATGGGTGAATGTTTTCTTTCTTCTGTGGATATCAATAGGCCTTAGCCTTGAGATTGAATTTTGTTCATGCTATTTATAGACCTCATAATCTCCATTCTCTCAAGCTAATAATCGGAAGCAATGTAGACGCAGGAAAGAAACTATATAAAAGCATTGGTCATAGCTGTACACATGCACTTTCATTCAAGTGGAAACAAATAAATAAAGTCTTTCTCTAGGAGACTAAAAGTTGTTGTACAATTATTGCCCTTTATTATGTGAGTTCTTGCATACCCACAAAATAATGCAACAGTTTTGAAATCGTGAGGGACAATGGGAAAATTTTCAAAAATATGAGCCATTAACGCCTTCAAATATGTCATTATTTTGACAAAACACTTTAAAAGCAGTTTTAAATATACAATGTTGAGGCTCCCATGTCCCATTCATTCGCAGTAGCACTGTAATGATTCTTTGATTTTCATCTACAATATACATATTAATGCAAAAGCGTCCCACCTTATTATTAAAGTTACCATGTCTCATCTCTTCTCTATCTCATATCTCTCTCATATACTCATAAGTTTAATTGATCGAAACATTTCCGGTTAACTCTGTCCGAGTTTTCGGGCATTAATAATTATATAGGATTGTTTTCCGTGTCAATTTTAACACACCAATTTTTAGAGTATTAATTTGAGGATTATTTGCGTGCTTAATTAATTTTAATCTATATCCTCCCGTTTCTTAGGGTGTATAATAAGAATTATAATATTTATTCAGGTCGATTCAATGGCCTAGACCTTACAACTTTATTATTTCGCATGTATATTACCTTAAATATCAGTACCCAACATTTTTCCCAAGTTAATTAACACTGTCAAGTATGATTTTTGTATAAATTTCCCCAAAAATCATTAGGGCGGAATGCCCTTTAAAACAGGTGTCATGTCATTTAAACGGTGACTATATGCAACCAAGTACCCAAATTTGTTGAAGACATTCAATTTCTCCTAAGGGGAGCTGGGTGGTTAGAAAATTTGCGTTAATGTGGCTTGTCCCCGCATCGACTTTAAGCCCTTGGCATTTAAAATTGGTCAAAGGGTTCGAAAGTCATTCGGAAGTCTTGGAACAATAATTAATAATAATGTCCTTGTTTTGGAGTGGAGAGAAAACGTATCCTTGATTCTTTTTTCAGCAAGCAATTTTTCAAAAGTTGAAAATTCTAAAGCTTGCAAAAAAGTGAGAAAAAAAGCATCTTTATAAAAATAATAAAACAAAATAAATGGAGCTGTGTATCAGTGTCATTGCGCATTGTAAGATATTATATTATTACGAAGATGCGTTTTTGTGACTCGCAAGAAGTAGAATATTCAACTTTTGAATCATTCGCTTGCGCAAAAAAG
>JAQFXU010002184.1:0-22368 GCA_034693705.1 Spatulosminthurus flaviceps
ATATGGAGGGAGAAAATTACAAATGAGGACTTTCTCCCTCCAAGACAAGTTACAAGAAGTTTTCAAGCTTAAGCCTTATGTGAGAGTGAGGAAGGCTCTTGTAAATATGTACATGTAAAATTTCTTTTGAAAAGTCTCCTCTCTTAAGAAGGAACCCCTGAATATAGGAATTCCTCTTGATTTATACAAGGGATTGGAGATTTGGAGAAAGTTCCCATATTTAGGGATTAAAATTTCCAGTAATTACAGGATTAATTTTTCTGAGTATATTTACATCGGAATTCAATATGGAAATACATGGAAGGGAAAATAGGGTAAAAGCAGGAAGGAGCTTTCACCCTTGGAAATGTGAATTTTCCCAATTAATTTTGCTCGAGGCGTAAAAGAAATGACTTTGGCTAATTACACTAACGTCTTAAAACATTCTCTCTCTCTCTCTCGAATTATTTTTACCTCTGAGGTAGCTTAGTAGTTCATTAATTTAAATTAAAAAAGAGAAAGAAATGCTATTTTTGGCAAAACTATGACACATACTTTGTGGGAATAGGGAAAATCGTTATACCATTGTAAATATATTGGGTGGGAAATTAAATTAGTACTTGTCAACTGAGGGAATGTCAATGACATTATTTTCTCACTATATTTGGGTGAAAGTGACTATTGAACTTGAAAGAGGCTACTTTAGGTCTTTGACAGATTCCTATAGTCAAGGTTGTCTTTTGTGCTGTCAGTTTTCATGTGAATAAACTCTTGGGTACGAAAAGAGAAAAAAAAGGAAAAAATGTAGGCCCAAGTTTCATTATGACCTCGGCCTGACTCTTCTTTTCATAACCTTAACCACATTTCTAAAGGTTTTTTGTTACTTTCACCCGTGAGAAAATCCTGCGTTCCTTCGTATTATAAAATACGGAGATAGAGCCTTAATTGTGATTGGTTTCTAAGGAAGAAATGAATATTTAATGGAACGTTGGAAAGGTTGATGGCCATAGGAAGGCTAATAAGATAGGGCGAAGGAATAGGGTGAACATGGGGGAAGGAGGCTTGGTTTGAAAACAACTGGAATGATTGATACGCTAGGTGAAAGTGCGATCAACTAATTTAATAGCCAGGGCAGGTGATACTGTTGAGGTGGGTGTAGTTATTTGTATACACATATAGAAACATACATAGGCTCAGTTTGATTGTGAGAGAGTCTGCTTTGTTGAATTGCTTATTGTAAATAGAGCTCTACGACTAGAGCCTGCTGAGCTGGTTGACGCGAACATTGATCATATGGAAGGAACGGAAGGAAATTTCACACTCGTGCTACCCCCCACAGTGTAAATCCACTTGCTTCTTTTAATGTACATATATCTTCTTGCCTCCCCTATCCTATGCATGTACATACATACTAATACTTGATTGTGCCTGTTAGGAAAAAGGGGAGAAAGTTAAAAAACCAGTCCTCGAGGGAGATTTTTTTTGTAGAATGGAAAATGTCAAATGCACATGAAGTGAAAGCGGTGAAAGAATTTTCTTTTTTTAAGAGCAAATATAATGCAGATGAACGGAGAGCGGTGAAAGTAGCTTTGTCGTTCTTTAAGAGCAAATGCAGGTGTTAAAAGTTTCACTGTAAGTGAGAAAAAGTCAAGTAAAAATATTTTTAGAGTATTTAAGTGAAAGTATGTTAAAATGCCAAGGGTGAAAGAGAAAGTTTTTAAAAAATTTCAGTGTAATTAAAGGGGAAAGTGTGAGTCAACGATTAGAGCGACTTTTTATAGGAGGTGAAAGTGGTGAAAGTATTAGAGAGAAAGTTGAACAGTATTTTTTTTACAGTAGGCTCGTGTAAATCCCGGAGATTCACATCTACTAAATTGAAGTTTCACAAATTTCTTGGCAAAATATCATCGGATTGTATTGCCTGGGCCTAAGGAGAAGTTAAGAAATGTGGGTCAAGTCTATCGGCTTTATTGCAAGAGAGCTATGCAGTCCTACCTCGACTTTCATAAATATTTTGGTGCACGACGTACATTTTCTCACGTAGATTTTTAAAATAGCTCAAATGCAATGGCTCCTACTCCAATTCTGAGGAAATAGTTTGTACAATTTCCCTATACTCTTCCGTTATCTGAAATAATCCTGGCAATGCCTCCTCCAACTTTCACCATCATCCGAAAGGTTGAGTTTGGGAAAAGTTTTATCTGTGAGGGAAATTGTAATATGTCCATCACCCAAGAAAAGTTTGAATGGGAAAAGTAGGTAAATTTTTGTCACGTTCCAGTATAAAAGGAGGTGAAAGTTAAAGAAAGAGAATTACGAAAGGCGGACATTAGAAAAGTAACTTCTCTCATGTACATAATAACAACCAAGGACATGAAAGGAGGTTAATTTCTTCTACGGAATACAAGAGTGTAAGGAAGAAAGGAAATCTGATTTTATGTGTCATAGTTAGCTATGTACGTAGATATAGGATAAAAGGTAGAGGAGAAAACAAGGTAAGACCAATAGGGGGTCACGTTCTCTCATTTATGAAAGATGAAAAGGTTTGAGAAATTGAAGGAAAGGAATTCCATGAAATTGCAACTTTTTCCCTTTATTATGCGTTCCTATGCTGAGCCAAGCATGGGAAAGCATTTATGTAACAAAAACTTTCTCCATAGCATTTGTTTTAAAGTAGTACGCGCGTACTAAGCTTATATAAAGAGAAAAGCTTTCTAGAAGATGTGTTGGGCGGAGCACATGTGGACCATGTGGAGAAAGTTAGGATGATTTCGAGGAAAGAGAAAATGGACACCTTTAGGCAGGATTTAAGGGCAAGAACTTTTACTTAATGATCATAATATAAATTTGAAAATTAATTCAACTTGCCTATAAACCACGTTGTCATGCACAGATACAACCTGTAATTCCATATGAGTATTGTTACACTGGAGAAGTTGCTAAGAAAAATTTCCAGACTTTCCCCTCATTTGCTTTCACCATGGCAAAATTCTGTTCCTGCGGTTCATTCCAATTTCCTCCATACCATCGTGTCCCAGAAGAAATTCATGTCCCGGTAATGATTATATGCTCACATATGTGGTCGTCACAGTGGAAGCACAGGATTCTCAATAATTTCCAACTCCATATGCAAAGGGAGAGAGAGAGAGAGAAAGCGAGAGAGGTTTGTGTGAAACTTGAGAGGAGTAGTTCCGGAGAAATTGGAAAAACACCATTGGAGTCTACTTCTTCCATTTACTTCATTAGAAATAAAAGGAACCATACTATTTCCCGCCGAGGGGTACTAACCACCACTTTCTCCGTATAATTTCTACTCCTTCCATTTATGCACATCTTCCTTCTTGGAATTTATCACTCTCGTTAATACTACATTACAATCTGTTCCCTTCCCTTTAATGTGAGCTAGAATAGTTTCTAATGTGGTTTAAATCTTCTCTTTCATTTACTCTCCTCTACCAGTTTCTTCCCTTCCTCATAAGGATAGAATTGTGTAGCTCCGTTTGTGCCTATGACAAGAAAAACTTTCTCAAGAAACGAAATCGTTCAAAACCCTGCCTAGGTTTTTGGGTGAAAGTCGGGTGAAAGTCGGGTGAAAGTAGAGGAGAAAGATTAAAAAGGGAAAACATGTGAGAAAACTATTTTGGGGGAGAAGGGTGAAAGGAGGAGAGAGAAAAATGTGAGAAAAGTACACATTAAAAAATTGATGGTTTTTAGTAGGAAAAATCCTACGAGTTTCTATGTGATTTTCAGGATGGTGTTTTTGTATAGTGAAAGTAAGGATCTCTCGTGAACTGTAGCATTATGGACATAGGAAATGATCCCATCCATACTCGGAAGATTTGTTTTGCTCAAGTCCTGTGAATTTATGAGGTTGTAAATCTCCCTCCCGTTGTCATTCCTGGCTATAATGTCATGCATACTTGAGAGAAGACCACTGAGGCAAAGTAAAACAAATCATCACTTATATTGGAGGATGATTAGAGCGTAAAAAAAGAAGAAATTTTCCTAAATTTATTTCCAGCTTAGACCCTCTCTCCCTCTCTCCACGTAGGCAAAAGACCATGGTTGGGCTCTATTTGTAGCTAAATTTACTCAGCTTAACGTTAATCTAGTAGAAAATAGGTTAGTTGGGAGAAAATACATTAAAGGGATGAAACTTTCACCACAGGAAAGATATAGGAGGTCGATAGGAGCAAGACATTCATGTACAGACAGCTTTACTCTTAAAATAACGGTGGCTACCAGAAAAAAATACATAAGAGATAAGAGAGAGGAAAAAGTGAAAGTTGGGGGTTTACAAGTTCTACATAGCTTTCTCCCTACTTTCTTTCCTGTGGGTAAAAATTTTTTTTTATGTGAAAATGTATGTGGGGGAAAAAAGGAACATGTTTTTATCTATAGAAAAAGAGAAAGTACACTTTCTCCGAACATATTTTGGATTTTTTGGGGGAGTCCTATAGGAGAAGATGCGGACTTGGAAGGGATCTTGGAGACTAAGTCTTCAGATTTACATCCGACAATAATGTCCATGAGAGGATTAGATGTTTACAGGGAAAGCAGAAGGCGTGTGTGCTAAACGTATTACTTGTGACGTTATTTACAGCTCCGGCAGAAGAATATTGCTTGGAGACCCAAGAACCTCTTCATAGTTTTCTTTTTTTTGAGAGAGAGAAAAGGAGCGTCCAATTTTTGGCAGGGCAAGAGCGCTCGTCCCTTTATTTCTTCCTCTTTTTTTGCATGAACGAAAACTTATCCCATAGCCTCCCAAATCCCTCCTTCCTTTTTGGGAGGTTTGTGCTGGAATTATGAAGGCTGGATAATATTTATGGAAAGAAGTAGAAGAAAACCACGGCACTTTTATATACAAGCGGAGCCCATATATTGCATTTATTTGCGAGTTGTTTAGGTCCTCACCACCGTCCCATCATTTTTCTTACTCCCAAATGTCCATTAATTTTCATTTCCCTTACCTCAATTTTACTTCCCAGTGCTTTTTCTCATGAATTTCCCCAAATGGAATAATTTATTATTTAAAGGAGAAAGTAGAGAAATTGCATCTTATGCATTTGAGCATGTACCCATTTTCATTGACCTTACCTTTAATCCTTCTTTACTACCATAAAAATATGAACTTTAAGCAGTGGCACAAAAGTAGCCAGGAAAAATTGTATTCTCTTAGAATTTGTGCTCAGGGCAAAAAAACGAATGTACTCATTTTTTATTGGAAATTCAAGGACTTTCTCCTGAAAAAGTAGGTTTGATTTTTACCATAACCATTTACATGTAGTTAAGGAGAGAAACACGAGAAAAGTGGTAAATTTCAGAAACGAAGGATTAATGTGGGAATTATTGTCGTGGGAATAATGGCGTCAGTAGAAATTGCTTCCAACTTTTCTTGCAAAAAGTGGAGGGCGATCCACGTCTACTAAAATGACCTTCTCGAACGAGACGTGTACATTTTTGCTTGGGTTTTTTTTCGACCAGCAATTTTCCCCTCTTGTATGGTTTCTCCCTTTACATGATTAAATCCATAAAAAATATTTGCATATGGTTAAGGGCAGAGCTTATATTTTTGGAACAAATGCCTTTTAAATTCAAGGTTAGTTTTGACACTAAAATTTTTAACACTATATTCTGTCCTTGAAGAATTGCGTGTTGGAGAAAGCTCCCAAAAAATGTCTATTAATTTATTGACTAATAATTCCCAAGTTACTCCTTTCTCTACAAATTAGTGTGGGAATGGAGCGGAAATGGAAATATCTAAACGACGTCTAATCCATTAAAAACAATGGTAGTTTCCAACGCTCTGTTAGAAATGTGGAGAAAGCATGACGCAACTTTTTCTAACCCACACGATTTCCTAGCAGTTCACTAAAAAATGTACTTTCCCTTGAATGTGTACATATTCAGGGGAAAGCGGAGCCAAGTGAAAACTGTGAAATTAAAGTAATAAAACAATTTCCTTTTTTTCACTCTCTCTCTCTCTCTCTGTTCCTTCCAATCCTTATTTTTGCTTCGTTTCATCTTAAATACATATCCTTTCCACATATTTCCTGTCAGAAAATAATCTCGTAAAGAGTTATAGCATGAAAATAATTGAAGAGAAAGTCGACTTTCTCTCTTTGGGTCAACTTTTACTGAGAACTTTACCACATATTTGGGTTCATCTTCAAACTGTTTTTAGAAATAAATTTTCGGGTGGAATAATAATAATTCAAGGGGAAATCCTGGATTAGTTTTGAAGGTTAGATTTATGGACGTACATATACGGGATTTTTGCGTGGGAGGAAAAAGTTGCACAATTAATGGAATAACTACGGGCTAGGGTTCCAGTGTTGTAAAATTGTAGGGAAAGTATTTAATTTTTTGAGTTAAAAAAATGTAGAACATTTTTTTTTTGATTAGAGTACTCAAGTTATATGAGATAGAGCTTTATCAATGAGAGGAGAAAAGATAAGAGAAAGCTCATATGTTGGGGGATGATAAATGAAGGAGTCAATTTATAAGGAATCTAAAGGATTCTTAGTTAGGAGAAAGTCTCTGGAAAATTGGAAGGGTTTGGAAGGGGAAATGTATGAGGGAATGAAGAAAGAAAGACATAAGGAGGATTTCTCAAGGAATCTTATCGCCATTCATTTTTCATTGTACGAGTCTTATCTCGCCCAACTGTTAGCTTACATTATTCAATGTCCTTTTCGTCACTCTTTTTAAGAGAGAGAGAGAGAGAGCGAGAGAGAGAGAGAGAGAGAAAGTTGGGATACTTTCTCTCTCTCTCTTTCTCTCTCCATGCTAAAATTTCTATATGGAAAAGTCCCGTGTAATGAAATCCTAGCCGAGTACTTTCTCCTTGTCTTCCAAGTTACAAATGATGGAGAAAGAGGATAACAAGATCTAGTATTTTCTGACAAGTCTCGGGTTTTCTCTCTCTCTCTCTCTCTCTCTCTCTCTCTCTCTCTCTGTTCTACGAGCATTTATAGTAGATTCAATCTAATTTAACATTGTAATGTATTAAAGCATGTTGAACTCTGGCTCTACTCTGGTTGCGTATATGATGCTCCAAGTTAAAATACCTTCTGGCAACTGGAATGTTATCCAATGTAATCCTTATGGGCGAAAGAGAGAAGAAAAGGAGAAAGTAAAGGATTCTCTTAGAATTTGGCTAGAAAGTTTTTACTTGTCCTATTCTTCTCTCCCATTTCTTACATAAGTTTCTCTTTTGCTTTGAGGTACTTTCACCACACTTTCACTCGGATTTCTCTCCGTGTATTTAGTCCGTGGACTCGGATTTCCATTCTTATTTGTCTACAAGTTTGGTGTATTTGTAACTTTGACTCTAGCATGTAGAGGAGGATTTTTACCTGAGAAAGAACTTTCTCCCCATGTTTTTTTGCTCAATCATTATTGAGGAGAAAGTCCTTGGATGAGCCTTTTCTACTATGGAGTATTATCGGAATGTGACTTTCTCCTTGGTGAAAGTTATTCCATGTAATTGTATGAAAATATTTCTGGGTCAAAATTTTCGTGCATTGTCATTATTTAAGGAAAACCTTGATTGCTATGGTTTGTACACGTAATTACAGGAGTTATGATGGGCACAGAGTTACATGCTAAAAGGCATTGCTTACATGTGGATGTACGAATTGATAGGGAGAGCATTAAAAGGAGTGAGGTTGAAATTTTAGATGAGATTATTGGAGGGAGCACTCATGAGTGATAAAATGTGGAATATGAAGGGAAAAATTGACCTTGTTTTATTCCTTACACGGATTTTATATGGGAATTATTCTAGGGCGTTCCACATTAGCATTATATTTCACCGCTGAGAATCAAATATGTGTTATAGAGAGGCGGCCTCATATGAAAATATCATTTTGTTTTAAAAACATTCTCACGTATTTCCAGAGGTTTCTCTCTCTTTGAGCGTTGATACATTTTTATCATCCCTTTGAAAATTATTGGAGCTATTTATACACGTGCAGTTTATTGTTAGACTTTTAGATAAGGCTGGTTTTGGTGGGGAGAGAAATCGGAGAGATAGAAGGTAAGAGGAAGGATTGTACATAGTAGGATATATGTATATTTATATATAAATTGCCAAGGAATAATTCTCACTGTAAGGACAGATTACAGGACTTTCTCCAGGAGGTGCCATTCTTTTAGTCCTCCATGGCTCATTAAAGTTGTGCTCAGAAATCGTAAAGGGAAAAAGTAATGAGGATGATAGCATGGCCCATTTAAAAGAAAGCACCGAGCCCAACTTCCCTAGCCCATTAGATATAAGCCAGCTGGTAGGGAGAAAATGAGGGCGGAGGAAAGAGAATGATAAAAGAGATGATACACACAGCTCCCTCAAAATGTACATACATTCCCAATGTGAAGTTCCTAGTAGTAATGGAGAATGTGCTAAATTATTTTCCAAGGATATTTTTGGCTAAGGATTTTTCTATCGTGCAATTTTTAAAATATTTTCTTATTTTAGTGCCCGAACAAATATTATAGAATTGGAGACGCTAAAATTTCCAGGGTCCCTAAAAGTTTTTAAAAAATAATTTTGTCACTGAAAATGGGATTGAGGGAAATTCCTCGAGAAATACATTTTCCAAATATTAAAATCAAAGTTATTTCAAACTTTCTGCGTAAATATTTTCCTGTTGAAAGGATTTATTTTTGAAAAAAAAATTTGCCCAACTGAATTTTTTGTACGTGGGAGAAAATTCTATTTGGTGAAAAGGAAATATATTTCCTAGAAGTGGGACAAGATGGGGCTTCTTCAATTTGTCCTTAAACTATAGTCTAGTATTGAATTTGTATAAAATGAAATTTGGGTACTTTCAATCCCTTTTGTAATATTAACTTTAATGTATAAATGCATAAAATATGGGTTACTCCTATTGGTAACAAGGAGAAAATTTTCAATATTGAATTTGAGTGAAGAATGAAAGAGATAGAGGGGAAAGAGGAAAATGGTTTTTCCTCAAGGGAAAAAAGGAGGGAGAAACCGGAGACAACATAATGGAGAAAATTGGCTTGCCTCTCCTCAGTTCAAGAGGAATCGGAGTATTGGCCTAGTTTTAGTAGGTTTTTTGGGTGAAAGTCGCTCAGGTGAAAGTCGGACCAAGTTCGCACATATCTATCAACTTAATATCCTGTTTTATGTCTTGCTCAACGTCCTTAGAGAAATAAAGGGGGACGTTTTGAGGGAAAGACCTCACTTTCAAATAGTAATGATGCTTGCGTCCAACTTGCATGCATAAGAATACCATGTATATTATTGATTATATAAAGGAAAAAGGTATAATTCTACAATTCCTTCTGCCTTTCTCTCTCCCCCCATTGTTTGAGTAAGTTGGAAGGGAGAAAGTCCTGGTGGAGTAAATAGGAGTAAAGAAAGGAGATAAAGTCTTGGAAATTTACATATGAGTTTAACCATGCAGAGGGCACGAGAGCTTCTCACTTTGCATTGTTATGAGGGCAGACACTTTATCTCTCACATTTTACCTCCTTCCAGAGCAATACCACATCACTGGAGAAGAGGATTGAAGCTTGTGCCCAAAAGGGTGCATACACCCATGACATCAACATTTCCTTGTTTACATCTGTCCTATTTACGCTACGCGTTAGTACTACGGCATATAGCATTAGTATAGTAGTACATACAAATACTGGCAATATATCACCTAATGTGCTACATACATGTGTGAAAACCTCTTCGTTCCTGAGAGACAACTTTACTTGTTCATTTCCTGGAACAAACTCCCCTGTCAAAGTGAAAGTGAGAAAACAAGAGAGAGAGAGAGAGAGAAAAAATCTTGTTAACATTTTATTCAAAGGAATAGCATCTTCTGAAAAAATGAACATTTTTCTTGCAATTTGGCTCTTAAGATTTTGTTAGAAATTTTTAAGGTGTAAAAATATTAGGAATGAAAATTATTTTAATTTTGAGATAGAATTTTTTTTAAATACATGAATTAAGGGGGGAAGATTTTTATTGTATTTTACAAATGATGCTAAAAAATTATATTGAAGATGATTTGTGAAGTAAAGAGGAGTTCTGCTTGTAAGCGTTACAAAAATATGTTAGGAAGGAAGTTGTGAACGTGTTATGGAGAGTTCAAATGTAGGAGAGAAAGTAGGGTGAAATTATTGAAGAAGAAGAAGGCGAGAAAGAAGAGAAGAAAAAAAGAAGAAAGTAGAATAACAAATAAGTTAGAAAGCAGGTAAAAGTGAATATTTGGAGAAGGAAAGTGCAGAAAGGCAAAAGAAGATCCTATTTGATCCAATTCAGGAGGAAGACATCCTTCACTTTCTCTTTCTTCCGTCACCTTTCTCCATAAACCTTTGTAATGTACACAGGGCTTTAAGACTCGGAATTTCATATCCTCTCACACCTTTTCCCCTTTTTGGACAAAGTCTAGAGAAAAAGCTCTCTCTCTATGCTTCACTTATCCTATCCTATTTGTGCATGCTGATGTGGATGCTGAGTAAGTAAACAGAGAGAGAGAGAGAGAGAGAGAGAGAGAGATGGGGAAAACTCTTCTCTGGTTGTTAGTCAAAGAGATTTTTTCCCTTTTAAAATATGAATTTTTACTCCTTGTCTGTGGAGGGAGGAGAGGGAAATGTTTTCAACTTGGAAAGAGTTCCTGTTGACATTGCACTTTCTCTCAATGTGGACTCAATGTTTTTAAAACTCGTTCCTTTTTGAGGCCGTCAATTATTCATAAGTTTGTAGAGCTTTTATGTCTGTGTAAAAACTTTCGGCCGTTTCTTCCAGCAAAGTTTGAAAGCAATCGTTTTTTTATAAACTGGTCCATATATTTTTGGGACAAACTTGATTTTTATTGATGGATGGAACCTCTGGTTAGTAGCATGGATTGAAAATTATACGTGTAAGTTTTGGTCTAGTTTTAAAAAAGTGGATTGACCATTATTTTTTTAAGGGGGAAAATGCAAAAAGTGAATGAGAAAAACTTGTGGACTATGAAACTGGTGGGGTTTTGGGAAAGGAGGGATATTTAATTTCTATAGGAAATATATGGTGAATCCTCCCATGAGAATCATAAGCGTGTCTAACGATAAGTGCCATTATAAACTCTCGGGCTGGTTTTCCAACTAAAAGGATATGATGTTCCTGGAGGAGGAGGAATCAGATTCGTCATTCGTACTCCAATGTTTGGGAATATTATGTTGTAGAGGTGGAGAGAAACGTACGGACTCCCCTTCAGAGTAAATCATTCATAGTTAATTTAACACGTATTTAAATTGTTCTTGCTTTCACTTGAAACCATCCCACACAGTTTTAAGTACTGGCGGGGTTATCCAGCTTGAAGGTATTTAATGAGGTTAATATTTCACTTTGTTCATTTCCAAGCTTGTTCTTTCAGCGGAGCAAAATGTCTGTTTATAATTATTAGAGCGTGTAGGGCATGAGAATAGTAAGGTAAGAATTTTTTAAATTTAAATTTCAAATTTACTTACTCCTACTTTCACCAACTTTCACCGACTTTCACCAACTTTCACCAACTTTCACCAACTTTCACCAACTTTCACCAACTTTATAATCCTCCATTTACCACTTTATATGAAAAACTACTAAAATATTTTCTGCAATTGTAAACAAAGTCTTCATATATAGAGTGATATGCAACAGGAGCAATAATTTTCAACCATTTAAACCAAAGGTACTTTATACTCTGAAAAGAAATCCTATTGAAAATGACAACTCATATAAATTTAAATGAAAATATTTTTGGGCTGAGAAATCGATAGGGGAAGGTTTGCAGAGTATTCCCATCCGCCATTCTAGACTTTCTATCCCCATGTGATTATATAAGGGAATGGATTTGATAATAAAGTGCTGACTTTTGTCTACACTCCTTTACGAAGAGAAAATGACCTCGCCCTGGAAAAAAGGACTGGGAATGGGAGTGGATTTTTTCTTCCTTTAGGAGAGAGAAAGAGAGAGAAAGAGGAAGAAAGACTATAACGAAGAAAGTTGTGAAATGACTCGTGTATCTCGTAATAATAATAAAGCTGGAGGAGAGAGAGAGAGAAAAAAAAGCCAAAGCTACCTTCTTTTTTCATGTTATGGTGTAGAAGTAATAAGGAAATAATAAGATTCTTTGATGCATTTTATATTCTCAATTACATTCGCCAGTAAAAAGACATTTCTTCGGGAGAAAGTTCCCATTTGATAAAATTATTTACTTTTTTCCCTCTTCTCCCTCTCTTCATCCCAACTTCCATTTGCTCTGTTCTTCACACATTATCATGAGTCTCCGTAGAGGAGAAAGTTACTTCATTCTCTTTTTTCAACCATGTTCAAAAATACACACACATACAAATACACCCACTCATCCCTTACTTTTTTCTCTATTTACAAGCACATTTCCTCTTTTTGGTGAGTTACATATGTCGAAAAAAGTTAGAGTGTTAAAAATGAGAGGAAAAATTTTTCAAAATAATTTTTCCTTCTGTATGTACATGGGCAAACACATTTCTTTTTTATATGTGCTGAAAGTAACTTTGGAAATAATGGAATCGTCTCTGGAAATCTGAGTGTGTGTGTGCGCAATGTTTTAAAGACATAAAGTGGAGAGAAAGTTTGGAACTTTCTACCGCCTCATATTCTCTCTTAATGTTCCTTTTGCGTCTCGTTATTTCATTTTAGGCTCAGGAGAGAAAATTGTTGTGTAGAGAAACAAGGAAACAAAGAAAGGAGGGGAAATAGAGAGACTTTTTGTAGGTTTAAAAATTATTTTTTTACTGCTTTAAACAAAAACTTTTTTTTACCGTTTTCTCACGCCTTTCTTTCAAAGTCATTTTCATTTCTATTTGCAATCCCAGTTTCCACTTTTACTGGAAATCTCTCAAGTTTTCCCTCCTTCAAAAGGTGCTCATAGTTTTTTTCCATTTCCCTGAGAATCCTTATTATAATTTTATGTGGCTCTTTCCCAACCTTATACTATGCTTCCTCCTTCTGCGTTGAAGATAAAGTATTTTGAATTTTTTGGTATGAATAGTTGAACTTTCTCCATGCATTGCTTTCACCGTAATTAATTTTCCTATTTGGATGGTCTTATTTGAAAATTCCGCTGCTATGTGATATTTTTCGATTGCTTTCTCCCAATAAATGTACTTTCACTTTTGTTAATGCTTTCTCCGTGATTAAAATAGGGGAAATCTATGTTTAAAATGAATTTAGTGTCCTCATTTTTTTGGACTTTTGTGTGTTTTCTTGCTCATTTCTGGAACTGTGTCATTTTCCCAGCTTTTATCATTTAGTTAATGGGGGCGTAAATATGTATAGGATGAGTAAATATTTGTAAAAACATGGAAAATGTACTTTCTCCGCATTCTCCCGCTACTATGGCCTCGTTCATGAATAGGAAAGTAGAAAGAAATGTGGATTGATATGGTAGAGTTGCTATTTTTAGAAGCTCATTGAATAGATGAGGGCGTGTGTTGACTCTGGCCTTAGGATTTTTTCCTCTTTGAAAAATCGATATTTTCTTGCTCAATTCAAATCTCTGCATTACTTGATCTGCAGTTGACATTTTAGGGGAATCACTGCGTATGAATGTATGTACAGAGCTATAGGAAGTTGGGTGAAAGGAGGAGGGAAAATTCGCAGGAGGATCATAGCAATTGCATCAATAGTGAGTCATTCGAGAGAATAGTGCTGGAAGAAAGTCAAGAGAAATTTAGTTTTCTCTTTTCTTTCCCTTTCTCTGTCTCACTCGCTCTCTCTCTCTCTCTGTCTCTCCCTTGCCTCAATAGAACAATGAGTGTCCATATGCTAGAGTTTTTTCACATGGTATTTTTTTTACCCAAGCCACTCCAACCTCCTCCTTCTCCTCCTCCTCCTCGTATATTTCTCCGTAGTAATAAAATATGAATAGAAATCTTACATTATCCTCGGGAACAATGCCACTAGCAAAAAAAAATGACGACCGTTGAGAAAGAGGAGATATGAATATTGTGCGGTAAAAAGGCACCGGTACTATTTTACTACACAGGATAATATCCACATATTTACATGGATATTTCAATGGAAGAAGAAAAAAGTATTTGTTTCATGGAAAATCCGGGCCTCAAGCTCTAAAAAAGACTTTCTCCAAAATTTGTTTTCAGAGCTCTTGAGTCCAAGTGAAAATAAAAGGGAAAAATCTCATAACAGTGAGAAACGATATTTTCACAATTCATCCAAATCCCAGAATTACAATAGGCCCTTTAAATATATGCATTGTTATAGATATTGCAAATAATTGATTCTTTCCACAAAGAAAAAGTATGGGTAAATATTGGGGGAAGTTTCTTAATGGGAAATATTAGAAGAAAATGCTCTGAAAATTTGAAAAGGGGGAAAAAGTGTGTGTAAATAATGTTAATCGTGTTAATATTTATGAGAATGTGTGATAATATTTTTCCCCTCTTAAAAAAATTCCTTGCTTTTTTTATTTTTTCGCACACATTACACAACTCGAGAATTTTCAATGAATAAAAGTTTAACATTGAAGAGAAGCGGGACCGCATTGCGGTTATGATTTGATTGTTGCGACGACGGGATGGATGTGCGAGAGTTGGAGTAGGAAAACCAATATGAAATATTTACATAAATCTCATATATGAGCACAATAATGGGATACGCCTCACACCAGTCCTGTACATAATAAAGTGTATGTATAATATGGACGTGACTCATAATTCTTGCGTAGGAGGGGAAAGTCTTTGTTGAAAAATGTCTCCGTAGGAATGTGTCTACCTCTGCGTATTTAAAATCCCATGCATTTCTCCAAATTCAAAGCTCCGCATGGGTCCATGCATACTAAATGTGCTTGTAAAAAAGGAACGTTTTTATATCCATGGATATTTGCCCTATACAAGTATGAAAGATTGTAGGCTGGAAGCGTGTATAGGAAAATGGTGGGGAGGAAGTAAAGGGGATTTCTAGGACATTGTACTTTCACTTTTTATTGAGGGACCTCCTCATAAATTTCCACCTCCCAAATAATCAGATCTAATCTTGTATTAAATGTGAGAAAAAGATTTTTTCGTCTCAAAAAAAATTTCTGCATACATTTGAAAGGAGGAGAGAGAGAAAAGTGCTGAAGGATTTTTTCAAACATGTGTTTTTCCATGGCGTGATTTAAGAGTGTGTTTTTCAAGTGAAGGAGAGAAAGAGAGAGAGAGAAAATCTAGTGAGGTTTGGGGAGGGAGAAGAATTGCAGGTAATAAGAATAGGAGAGAATTTACTTGAAATCCAGTGAGTGTGGTTGAATGAAATGAGGCCAGAGGAAAAAAGAGAGAGAGAGGAGAAAGGAGACCTCCAAGCTCTTTGCATATGGATGGGTTCATGCTCGCATGTACATTAGCTAGTTGCCTTGGTTGAGTGAGCAGGACCCCTGCTTTTATCATATTGGAAAATTCAGTCTACTCTCTCTCTCTTTCTCGCTCTCACTGTTCGCCAACTGTGCTCCGCTCTCTCCTCTCCCCTTTTATATTATATTATTGCTTGTTTGCCAACAGGAATTCATTGGGGTGAGAGAAAGTGAGAGAGAGAGAAAGGAGGAAGAAGAAGCCTCACTGAATATACCATGTTTCTTCAAATGTGCTCTTTCACATGGGGAAGAGCATGTTTACATTAAATCCTGCTCCGCCAGTTCAAATGATTGTCTTCCATTAAATCCATGCATTTGTCTCTCTCTCTCTCTCTCTCTCTCTCCTGGACCATAGAGAGAGGATGTTTGCGTGAAGTGAAGGCTTAAAAAGTCAAAAGGAGGAAAGGCGAATTTCTCTCCCTCTCTCTAGTTAAATGAACCACACCTAACTTATTATAAGGTTTTAGTATAGGGAAGTTCCTATGTTATAGATGAAGGCCGGGCTTTGTATAAAGTCGTAATGTATTTAAATGTGCAGGTGCATACGCCTGCAGTCCCATCATCTTCTGCTTTCTTTAACTCATTTGCTTTTACTCCTTCCATTTGTTTCCTCTCTTATGTTATTTCTAGATGTCCTTGATTTTTTTGTTCTGTCTGGGGCGCGGGTTTCGCAATGTATACAGAGATTTCAGACTTTTTATAAACTCAAGGGTTGGCTTGGCAGGGGAAAAAATTTCAAAGGAAATAAAATCCCCTTCCATTCATATATTCCCTTTCTTTTGAAATCCAAAGCCTTTGAATGTGTTAACTTTCTCTTGGATTCCTTTCCTGGAATTGTCCTTGTTTTTACATGAACGTACATATATGCTCAGAGTTGGTATGTATTCCTATGTATTTTTATATGGATAAAAATACATGGAGATTTTTTTTAACAAATGCACATTTGCGTTTGTGTACAATGGCAATTTATGTGTATTTAAATCATGGATGTGAGTATGTACATAGATTTAAGGCAAAGACTAAGAAAATGGTTGGAAATGGGAAGGAATGTGAGCCCTGAGGAGTAAATTGAGGGCGGGAGGGACTTCATGGAGAAAGTATCCAAGGGACTGGACGTGAGAGCTATTTAAATAAGGTGAAAGTACGGGTGAAAAGAAGCTCACATTTCTATACAAATAGAAATTTTGTCTTGGGTGAGGATTCACCTGTTCGTCGAAGGGATGGATTTGTGTGGAGAAAGGACTATTTTAGAATTACTCAGAGGATTTATATAAAGATAGGGAGAAAGCTCTCTTTCTTTTTCTCTCTCTCTCTCTCTATAGTTATTTATCGTTGGTGGGGAAGGAAGGATAAACGGAGAAAATAAAGAAGATAAGAGAAGCTTTCTCTCCTCTTTTTCTCCTTAGTTCCCCCGTTATGTATTTCTGGGGATGGGTGGAAGGTTGGGATAGAACTGGAACCTATAGAGGGAAATACGTACGTGTTAGTCTGAGCGGAGCGAGAGGAGAAGAAGGGAAAGCGGGCTCTTTCAAGCATGGTTTAAATGCGATTACGGCAGAAATATATTGGAGTGTAACTAGTTTCTTTCCTTATGCTACCTCACAAGGCTCTCAACAGTTTATCCCATATCTTCTGTCTAGTCTACTTCTTTCAATCCGCTTTCTCCTCCTTTACTGCACGGCACACACATACATACGCGTAAAGATACATACACTTGAACAACTTTCCCTTGAAGGGAAAACCCCATGATTTTTTCCCCTTGAAAATTGAGGTTCCATGAGGAGAAAGCAAGATAGAAAGAAAAAACTTGTCTAAAAATGGATAAAATCACCCGTGCATCTATGATGCGACTACTAATCTCTTTAACGTTTTTTTTCACGTTCGTTAGAACGGAAGAAATCGATTTTGTTGGGGAAAATTTCCATTTTTCTCCCCTTTTTTTCTCTTTTTTCCCTTTTTTACCTCACCACACACATATTTTTCCCCCAGAGGAATTCTGAAAACTTTTGTGGGATTTTTTTCACTACATTTTCCACACCTTTTCTTGGAAGACTTTCTCCTCCACTAATAATTCATCTCAGTGTGATGAGCAGACGCTTTTGAAAAACTCATCCTCCCGGAAATTTATGAATTCTCGAAGGAAATCCATGGATTTTCTATATTGGGAGGGGAAAATGTAGAGAATTTTTTAAAATTAAAAATTGTGTCATTTTATTACATGGGTTTTGAAGTTTGTGTGTATTTATTTTTATGAGAGATATAATGTATGGGGAAAATTATTAGGTAAGGGAGAAACTAAGTAATGGTGAAAGTTGGATTGAAAAAACCTTTCATTAAAACATCAAAGGTGGGGTGAAAGTAAGTGAGTCCTGAAGAGAGGAAATGTAGTAGTAAATTGGGGCAGGTGTGGTCAGGCTTAATGAATGTTGACAGTGAATTAATTACAAGGAGGGAATTTCCCTTATTTGTTTTTGCAAAGTCTGATATGAAGGTGGAAGTTGAAATGGGAATAATTGGAAGGAAGTTCAATGTTTTTGTCTCATATAAATTTCATGACTTGAAGGGAAAATGTGCTGGGGAAAGTAATTGTGTGTAATTATATATATTGACAGGGATATGACAAGGTGGAATTTTCTTTTCCTACTACAACTATACGCTTCCATTCAAATATCTATATATTGGATTTTGAGTATAGATTTTTTCAAATAAATGAATGAGAAATATTTGTGAATGTGAATATATAGGAGGGAGAAAAAAGTAGGAAGAGTTATGGAATCGTAGTAGGGGGAAAAGCATGGGTAGAGACAGAGTTCATTGGAATGAATGGTAGGAAGCCCTTTGGGTCTTGTGGAAGTTGCTCATTTATTTCAACTTATCTGTCTCTAATATCTATGTCACGGGTTTCACTCCCAGTTTACTTCCAGTCCGTTGATTCACCTATGCTTCCCACGTCACCCTACGAATAGCTTGCAATTTCACTGACGAACAATTTATCTCTTCTATTCCTCCTTCTCTCTCTCTCTCTCTCTCTCTCTCTACTTTTTCCCTAGCCCAGTTCATACATAGAAGCTGAGAGGACATCAATCTTGTCATTCCAGTCTGCTTATAAATTGTAACCCTCTCCATTTCTTTTGATGTAAAGGATAAACGTTGGGAGCTTTGAGTGCCAATCTTTTGGAGCAATAATTAAAATGTTTGACTTTCCAAATCTCCTGCATTCATCACACGTCTACCCTCTAGACCTCCAGGATCTTGGGTACTTTCTATGGAAATTCCACTTTCTTCCTGGTTGTAGCATTAGTAACAAGAAAGTAGGGGAATTTTCTTCGTTAAGTATGAACTTTTTCCGCTTTCTCCACTTTCTCCGTTTCACTGCTTTCTCCGCTTTCACTGCTTTCTCCACTTTCTCTATTTTCACGTATTTCCTAACTTTCACTGCTTTCTCAGCTTTCTCTACTTTCACGTATTTCACCGCTTTCTTCACTTTCTCCACTTTCACTTGGTTCACGCGATCAAAAAAAAACTGCATTGAATAAGAATTGATGAGGGAAAGTAAGTCATTAGAATGTAGGTGAGGGAATGGTTGGAGGTGGGAATAGGGCGTAAATGTAATAGAGGGTCATTACTCTGTGTGGCTTTGAATGGGGGGGAATGGTGAAAGGTAGGAGCAATGAATGACTCTCATTTCTCTGTATAGCATAGATAATTATAGGGTTTTATAGTACTAAAGCCACTGTGCATTCCTTTTCTGAGGATGGACTCAACGTGAGCTGGACCTTTAATTTCTTATAAGTGCTCCGCTTACTCTCTCTCTCTCTCTCTCTCCCTCCTTGTACTTGTCCCAATGCATTATTGATTGGAGTAATTTTTTTGCTAATGGCTATAGTAACTACTTAATAGGGGAGCGGAGTTAGGAGTGGAACAATTTAGTGTGTTTGTGTATTTCTTCTGGGAGTGGAATGACCTTGGGGAAAGTTGTGGAATTCAATCAATGCTTTTCTCTTATTACAGCTCTGCAGCTTTACTATGGGCCCGAGACTATTACTGTTTCTTGTGCTGCATTTTCTACTGGTTGTGAGGTAGTAAATAGTAGTAGCAGTAGTAGCTGGGTAAATAAAAGCGTATTGCTTTTGCAGTGAGGGCAACTAGGCTGAGGTACACGTGTAAGGATGTATGTAAAATACCGGTGCATTATTTACATTGTAAATGGTACCACTCCCATGGAAGCCTTTCAAGCCTATTGTATTACAAGTAATATAGTAAATATATAGGTCAATTACACGTACAATTAAATGAGAGAAATACATAAGCAAATACAATTAATACTTTGGAAGGATTTCATTTGGAAGGGAATCAAGAAATTGGGTCGTTAAAATTAGTGCTGATTTGTTTTGATATATTTTAATGAGGAAATACATATCGAGATAATATTGGAGGGGAATTGTGTTGCTCCGTTATTTTTCAAGGATTATTGAGCCCTATAAGTTGAGAATCAATAAATGTGACTCTTCACAGTTCTGCACTCCCTGTTGCGTTGGCTTTTAGGGAATTGGAATGAGGGTGGGTATGAGAAAATAGCCATTTCTATTCCCACAAATGGATTTTCTTGGATTTTTCTATCCTTCTCTCTCTTTCTCTCTCCCCCTTTTTCTATCCCAGCACATTTATGGGTCTCTTTACTTTTCTTTCCTCACTTTCTCTCCTCAGCTTCTGATCATGGATAGGCTATGCAAATGTTCCTCAACTGTTTGTACTATTTGTCCGTATAGTTTTGTAAAAGTGAGAAAAAAAAATCATGGTGGAATTGTATGGAGGAGTGGACCCTTTCCTTAAGCTCTACTCTCCCTCTCCCTCGCTTTCTCTCTCTCTCTCTCTCTCTATCAGTGCTAAAGCCTTTACACTTGATCACATTGAGCTCAAGTCTTACTAGAGCAAATGCTGTACAAAGCCATGCTGAATCCAATACCTTTAAGGCTATTATGTATAAAATGTTGGATTTGTCTCCGGAGCAATTGTCGCTTTTGAAACAACTTTCTCTCCCTTTCACTCCCACCCTTCTTCCACCACTTTCTTTCTCAAGGCTGACCATGTGTTCTTAAAACCTTTAGCCTTCCTCTTTTGAAGTCTCCCATCGGTTCGGGACAAATCTTCCACCCACGCAGAGAAACTCACACGTTTTTACACTCAGTATATAGCGCGATGTATTATATAAGAAAAGGATATTGAGGATTTTATAGTTCGCTTTCTTCCAAACTTTCTCTCTTGCATATCCAAATGCTATTAAATCCCTTGCTTTTATTTTCTTTACTTTCTCATGGGATGCAATGCAAAGGGGGATTGGGAGTAAAAACTTTCTCTCTTTGTGGAATTTTCTCCCTTTGAGGAAAAATTGAGTTTCTTCATGTTTACATGTTTACACGACAATATTGAGCTGCCCTTGAAAGCTGAAACTGGAATAATTCCTAGAGAGAGTAGAATGTGGGGAAATTTGAGGAGAGGGAAATTTGAGTTAAATATGGGGAAGAATATAATGGGGAAAGTAGGAATGAAGACTGTGGAAAGAATTATTTTGACCTGCTCAATTTCCCTTGAAGTTGAGGTGAAAGTAGGGAACTGAAATATTTGACTGGGATTCACACGGTTCATTTCCCAAGCCTCCCCCTGATATCAGTGAGAGAGGCTTGAGGCGTGAAGTTTATAGGGGAATCATCTCTGATGATTAGTTTTACGTGGCTTATCTCTCCTAAGCCTGTCACCTGTCTCAGCTTGAAAAATGTTGAATGGTGAGAAAATGTATTTAATCCAATGGTCCTGGATCTGACTTTCTCTTCCCTCCTTTCACTTTCTCATGTATTTGGAAAGATGGTGAAAATAAATATAAGGTGGTTTGCTGTGGTGAGGAGAAAGTTGAGAGGAGGAGGACGAAAAGGAGAAAGTATCGCGGAAGAAAATTCCAAGTTGACAAAGAAAAACGATTTTTATATCTATTGACGTCAGGGGATTTGGAGAAAGAGAAAGAAAGAGAGAGAGAGAGAAAAGAAAAGGATCATTAGAAAGCATAGAGTTTTTCCAAAAATACACTCCTCACAATACGTAAGGGTAAAAAGAGAGCAAGAGGACATAGAAAGTAATGTAGTTGAAGGATAAAAAAGGGGATGGCACAATTTAGATAATTTTTGAAAAACAAACTTGATTTCCTCCTTACTTTTTCTTGTACTAAATACTACGTATAGTTACTCCTCTTTGATGAGAGAAAGAAAGCTTAAAAATGTAAGATCAAAGAAGAGAAAGCATTTGATCATGTTGTTTTCCATTTCCTATCTATAAAAAAAAGAAAGGATTTTTTGAGATGGAAAAAGTCGTGAAATCAGACAAGAAGAAAAAAGGGAGAGATGGATTTTCCCCAAAGGTATATCCAAAAGAAAAAAAGGTCTACTATAAAGGAAAGGGAAACATGGAAAATGTTTCAGTTTTTTTTCCTTGATACAATTTAAATGGGAGGGAGTAAAATTTGCATGAAATCTCCATTTAACTGTAGTAAATAGCATGTTAAACATGGCAATTCTCACGAATGTTCCTTCAATTCCCGACCATTTGAAATTTCCCTCTTTCTCACACACACACACACACACACACATTTACAACCACCCTCAACTTTTAATCTTCTCTTTGACAAGGAATGGTACTTAGCGTGAGAAGGAGGAGAAAATGGAGAAAGTTTTCAAAGAACGATCAATCCACTTTCTCCAAATACTTTACACCTGAGAGGAAAATTTAACTTTCTCCGCTTTCTTTTTATATCCTTTTGGTCCTAGAAGGCTGGAGAGGATCGAGGCCTATAGGAAAGCTTTTATAAGCTTTCAATGGGATTGACTCCACTTGTATCATTACATCTCTAACCTTTCCCTTTTCCTCAAGATACTTTTTCCCCCCTTTAAATAGCATTCGCATAGGGAAATGGAGGATACATTAATGGATCCTCCATAACTTTCTCTTTTTACTGAACAGACGA